>PVJH01005078.1:0-116826 GCA_004026705.1 Nesogale talazaci | reverse complement strand
CAGGGGAGGCAGCACCTACATTTTAGAGGCGGTGCTAACAGTGATATTGATGGGTATGGTGAGTAAATGGGGAGGAGCAACCTCACATCTGGAAGGGATGTTTCCAATGGGTGTAGGAAAATTAGGGGAGAATAAATCTGCTTTTATGTTCTTGGGTAGATATTTTGAATGTGATCTACCCAATCCTCAGTGAATCATGTCATGGACCAAGTAAGCATTATGATGACCTTAGAGCCTGGCCTTATAGGGAAAAAAAAATCCCCTAAAGACCAGAAAGACTCAGCATAAAAGCCCTACCTGAAATCTACCTATATTCTTGGATTTAGGATCAAAATACTTTGATGGGAGAGGAAGAAAAAGATGCTCACCCCCAAAATGTGGAAATGGCAGTCATTGTGCCTCAGAGATAGAACCTTTGGCTTAGTGGGTGTCCAATGAAAGGAGACTCAGGACCATCAATATTTAGAACCTTAATGCTCACTCTGCATTAATATGACATGTTTTAGTCTGATAGGTAAGGGTCTGCATTTGTAAGAAATTATACAGGAAAATTTCCCCTACCATCAGCCCTTATCCTCAGTATAGACACAGCTCAATCATTAAGAAATCAATCAGTACAAAGCAACGACTTACTGATTACAGCTATCTGTTGGACTATACTTCTATGAGCTCCTCATATCAACTCTATCTTAAATTCTATTGGAAAATTATTGATGTTATCATCTTGTACCGGAGAAGTGGGGGGTGATTGACAATGTTCTTCTTTTCTGTTTCTCTGTTTTCCTGCCTTTTGCTAGCTTGCTTGTTTGTTTGGGGTTTTCCTTTTGTTGTTGGTGGTGGTGGTTTTTATTTTTGTCATAATATGGCTGTCAAAATAAATCACTCACAATCATTCATAACCTGGGGAAAACAGATGGATTCTGGGCTCCCAATAAATCTGGTCCCAATCCAAGAAAAATTAGTTTGATGCCATGGCTGTATTTGACGTTCATCTCCATGAAGAGATCGTTGAAGATAAGGATGTTTCAGCAAAGTGTGGTGGAGAAAGCCCAACCATCATCAGAAATGATGTCTGATATCTTAAAGGTTTGTATTCAAGCAACCAAACATCTACTTGAGCTGTCAACTAAGGACCACAGGAAAAGCACAACATTTGTGTGATCCAAAGAAGATGATAACAAAATCCAAATATGCAAAAGGGAAACGTATAGAACTTAAATTGTGAACACTCAATTTGTGGAAGGCTCTGAAGGACAGTGGGAGCCAAAAACATAGGGTATCTAGTCAGATAAAGCCTCTGACAGATCCCTCTGGCCTCAGGCAAGACATTCAAACAGTTTTACTGTTAGACAGAGATTATTATAAACTTGATAAGGATAGATAGAAACCAGGTACAATATGATATTTGGTCAGTTGACCTATCTCTTAACCCAAATTGAATTTACTCTAGAATACAACACATAATGATTGTTCTACCACAGAATTTTTTTAGCTGGCTTTTAAAATATTTTGGTGGTCTTTTCTTGTTTTCTTTAATTTTTTTATCTTATTATTATTATGTTTTCCTCTTTGTTTAATTTTTTGTGCTTATTATTTCTGTTAGGTTGTCCCAATTTATGAAGCACCGATGAAATGGGTGAGTGCAGACAATAACAAATGCAATGATTTATTGAAAATGGGGGTGGGGAGGTTGAGAGGAATCTGGAAGCAAACAATCACTGAGAGAGTGTAGATACGGAGCATAAGAACTAATTGTGATGATGTATATACAACTCTTTCTAAATATAATTTGAAGATTGAATTTAATGAAATTTGAATATTATATCAAGGAAACCTCTAAAGGAAAAAAAAAAGAAAAGAAACCCAATTTGACTTATGGTTACCACTGGTGAAGGAGAAAGAGGTTTTGCTTAGGGGGAAGTGAGTTAATTTTAATGGTAGTGAAACGATTTGGAGAAGAATATCAATAGCAGTTGTACAACCTATAATCAATGGCCCTGAATTATAAGTATAGAGGTTGTTGAATTGGAGAATATTTTGTTGTGTATATTTTTACCACAATTGAAAAAAATTATACAAATAACAAGTATAAGAAAGATGAAAGTGTTCTAAAATTAATTATGTTTATAATTGTACAACTCTTTTGATATGATTAAACAATTGAATTGTATGATGTGCAGAGAAAAGAACTAGGAACCAAAGGGCATTTATAGAGGACTAAATACAGGCATGTACACATGTAAATATGTTTATATATGATGATGGGGAGATAGATCTATGTGCATATATTTATAGGTCTAGTATTAAGGTAGCAGATAGACATTGGGCCTCCACTCAATGCAAGAACACTTTGTTCCAATAAACTGGCATTCCATGATGTGCACCTTCCCAACATGATTGCTGAAGACATATGTGTGTACAAGTAAATGTGAAGAAAGCTGATGGTGCCTGACTATCAAAAGATATAACATCTGGGGTCTTAAAAACTTGAAGGTAAACAAGTGGCCATCTAGCTCAGAAGCAACAAAGCCCACAAAGAAGAAGTACCTCAGTCTGTCAATGGGATCAGACATCAAAGAACAAAAAAATCATATCATTGTGAATGAGGTGGAGTGCAGATTCGGGACCCAAACCCATCTGTGAGCCACTAGACATCCCCTTACAGAAAGGACATGGGTATGAGACGAGCCTGTCAGGGTGTAGTGTAGCAATGAGGAAATATACAACTTTCCTCTAGTTCTCAAATGCTTCCTCCCCACCCCCCAACCTGTCCACCCCTTATCATGATCCTAATTCTACCTTACAAAACCGAACAGACCAGAAGATATACACTGGTACAGTTAGACAATGGAATCACAGGGAATCCAGGACAGATGAACCACTCAGGACCAGAGGTAAGATTGGTGATACCAGGAGGGTGGAGGAAGGTGGGATAGAAAGGGGAAACTGTTTACAAGAAACTACATATAATCCCCTCCCTGGGGGATGGACAAAAGAAAAGTGGGCAAAGGGTGACATTGGCCATTGGAAGATAGGAAAAAAATAATTTATAAATTATCAAGGGTTAATGGGGGGCAGGGGGGAATAAGGAGCTTATACCAAGGGCTCAAGCAGAAAGCAGATGTTTTGAGAATGATGATGGCAACAAATGTACAAATGTGTTTGACACAAGGGATGCATGTAAGTAATGTGATAAAAGTTGTATGGGCTCCTAATAAAATGATTTTAAAAACTTAAAAAAAACAAGGTGATGCCAACTGTGTATGTTATAACAAACTGTGGTTAGCAAGGGATGAATGGGAATTCTAGAATATTTAATTGTGCTCATGCAAAATGTGTACATATACCAAGGGGCTATCATGTAAACAGAACAGGTAATATTGCACAATTTAAAATAGAGCATGGTGTGTCTCAGGGATGTAACCCATGATTATAGTTAGTTAATTTATATGCTAAGTATATAAGTCAAGGAGTTGGACCATGTGAAGAAAAATGCAGCATCAACATTGTAGGAAGAGTCATTAACACTTGTGATTGAAGAAAAGATTGAAGTTGTCAAGAAATTCATTTTACATGGGATCACAATCAGCGCTGATGAAAACAGTAGTCAAAAAAAATCAAACAAGGTATTTCATTCGAAAATTAGCTGAAAAAGATCTTTTTTAATGTCATTTTATTGGGGGCTCATACAACTCTTATCATGATAATACATACATCAATTGTATGCAGACCACATTTGCACATTTGTTGCCTTCATCATTCTTGAAACATCCTCCTTCTACTTAGGCCCCTGTTATCAGCTCCCCATATTTCCCCTCCCATCTCACTCTCCCTCTCCCATGAACCCATAATAATTTACAAATTGTCATTACTTTGTCATATCGTACACTGTCAAGGATATTTTTAAAGTATTAGAAAATTTTAAAATGTGGCTTGAAGCACTGCAGCGGGTTTGACCCAAGCCATGATCTTTTCCATCTCTTTATTTGCATGTGACAGTGTGACAATACATAAAGAAGACCAGAGAAGAATCAATGCATTTGAATTATGATTTTTATGAAGAATACTGAATGTACTAGGAGTTGTCAGATGAAAGAAAAAAATCTGTCTTGGAAGTACAGCCAGAATGTCCCTTAGAAGCAAGAGTGAGCGATCAATCATTGAGAAGGACATCATGCTAGGTAATGCAAAAGACAAGGAAAAAGAGGAAGACCCTCATGAGATGGAGGGACATATTAACTGAATCAATGAGCGTATCAAGGAATATGAGGATGTCACAGGAATTAGCTGCATTTTGTTCCATTGCACAGATGGCTGAGTTAGAATTGACTTGATGGCCCCTAATTACAACAACATTCTTATACAGTGGTTTTAATTCAGCCTGCTTAGTAGATGCTTGTTGATGATCAGGCTCCACTCAAGGCCACTTAAATCTGATTCTCTAAGATAGCAATCCAGCACCTCTGTTTTGTGTCTTGTAAGACTCAACCTTAGGGGATTTTTTTTAGATTAAGCTAAACACTGAGAAGAGCTTCTCCAATAAAGGCTTCTTTTCTATATATGGAGTGAAAAAGGAGTATAAAACGAGTTAGATGGAATAGGACCAAGCAAATAATTACTTTCCCCCTTTCATCTGAGAAAAACAGAAAAACAGCACTTTCCATTTGTATGTTAGAACAATAATAGTACTAGCTCTTGGTGACTGAACTCCCTCCCCATCCTCCCTGCCCCCACACACACCTCATCGCTCATCTTTTAGAATTTCTAATCCATAGCTTAAGACAAAGCATTTGTGTCTCATTTTTTTTTAAGGGCTGGACTTCAAAAAGTTTGTGGAAAAATTGCCCACACATATATCCAAAGTCGTTGTGATTGAATCAATCCTGGCTCACATATGCACTTATGAAATTAGCTTTGGAACTAAAATATCCATATAAATACATGCATTATTAACAGGATTAGTACTTCTACTGTTAGTGAAGACAGTATAACAATGTTGATTGAACAAGGTCAAGAATATCTGTCAAGTTCTGAGGATGACTCTAAAAATGTGTTTCAAACTCAAACTGAGTGTTTAATTATACATATAATTTCCCAGCATTAGTTTTTTCAATACCTGCTATATTCCAGACTCAAGCATACAAAGTGCCCGACATCTGAGTGCTTTTAAAGAAGTCTATGTAAAAATGGAATGAAAAGATAATGGAATAGCTTCATGAAATTCTTAAAACTCCCATATATATGAATGTATCTATATATTATGATAAAAATCTCTATATAGATTGGTATCTATTGATAAAAATCAGTTGATATCTATGTGTGTATATATCTATATCTATATCTATGTACCACTTGATGTTCATGAGAAACAGAGGTAAGCTTGTCAGAAATGAATGTTCATACTGGGAAATTGAGGATCTGGAAGGTTAAGTGACTGGCCCAGCGCTTGCCATATACTAGTTAGTGGTAAATATGGGTTGACAATCCAGGAAATGCAAATTGCATTCCTTTTCTTTTTTTCTGTAACACCTTACAATCCCTTGTAAGGGGTAAAGGCATATGGATCAAATCTGCAGCTGACATGAGGAATGACAGAATCAGAATTTTAAAATATTTCAACAAGTTGGGATTCTGGCCAAGAAAACCCAAAAGCTGAAATTTAATAAGAAAGAACGTAAGGTCTTAAGTTTAGAGTACAGGAAAATGATGAAGTGGGGATGTGTGCTTTTGTGGGAGCAATGGGGAGAATCTAGCTTATTCATGTGGGACAAAAGGGAACTACAGCTGTGAGATGGGAGTGTCAAGTGATGGGTAATAACAAAATTGAGCTTGCGTATTACAAAACTGTTAGAAGGATGGCAAGGTTCCGAGAAATAGAAGAGCTCAACAACCTTCCCTGTGTTGGAAGTACACTATTAGTGTATTATGTCTTATTTTAGCCACAAAGTTTTAAGTGGCTCATTAAAAACCTGGTAGGGTGACCACTGCAATCTACAGATCAAAGTGGCTAAATTGAATGCAAATTGCAAGTCCTGGATTGTTGACCCATATCTACCACTAACCGGTATCTAGCCAACACTGGGCCAGTCACTTAACTTTTCAGAATCTCAACTGTATTCCCTAAACACCAGTATATATTGGATCAGTTCCGAAAAGAAGTTTAACAACTTTCAGAGACCTCTCAAAGACTTCTAAGTTCTTTCTTCTTTTGTTCAAATTTCACATTCTACTTGCGTTTTATCTATTCTGCATTTCATGATTCCAGGTAGTTCACATTGTTCTTTTTCCACAAAATTTCGCTCGCCAAGGATTTTCAATTCTAAAAAAGTTTATTGAAAATTTGTGGAGAACATGAGCATTTACGTACTATGAATACCAAAAAAAATTACATAGAAAAATAGGTAATCATATTCTTTATTTTTTGGCCATCTGATTTCTGGGAATTTCTAACTAGTTTCTAATATGTTCTCACACTTTGATCTTGCTGGCTGCTCTCACTTCCTGCTCATTCTGCTCTTTATCAACTTCCTCTTCTATTTCCTGAGGGAAGCCCACATGTTTCTCTGATTACTGTGTATCATGCAATCTACCTCTCTCTAGTACTTACTCTTAAATTTAGTTCCAGATCAAACTGTGCATATAGAAAACCTCAAATGTACCCCGTTAAACAAAAAGTCTACTGTAAGCTTTCTTCTTTACCGTAATCCTTTCTTTATGGAACAGAGTAGTGCAGTTAAGTAACATTTATTCCACTGCTAAGCCAGGAAAATGAAGGGTTTGAAGGTGGCAGTTTCCTAGCACTTATTCCAAGCAATTTGAAATAATCCAGATGTTTAAAACTTCTGTGTATCATTCCATCCTCTCCATTATAATCATTTGTGAATAAAGCTGTTTTTTTTTAAACTCTGGAAACTACCATATTATATAAACTAATCTGTTTTGTCATTATAAATGATAATTGGTAGTTACAACAGTATCATCTTTGAGATAGGTGGGGATGGAATGGAAGAATAGTTGTGCATCTGGAATGAATCTAGGACAGATGCGGGACAGAGAGACTCAGATTAAAATAACAAGTAGCGCGAGGAGACTTTAAAGATATTCAGTTAGCTGGGTAGCAAAAGGGAAAGAGCTGAGGTAATCTTGAGTTAGGTTCAAAGAGAAAATAGGCAATGACCATTTAGAGTTGGGGACTCAAGTTATAGAAATAGGTTAAGGAAAGAATTTGAGTCTCAGAAACAAGAAAAGACAAGAGTGTTGTGGAAGTAGAGAAAGTTCATGGGAAAAACAGCTTTAATCTGAACTTTGGAGTTGTTTCTGGAAAAACCAAGATTTTGTTTTCTTCATGGGCCGAGAGGAAATTAATCGAATTATTCAGAGATTGAAGTAGCAGGATCTGATAAATCAGACTTGAATTTATCAGAACAATATTGGCCTATACCCAAAATGAGTGATAATCATGTACAGACACATGTATGATGTTTGTGACCTGTTTGTTGTTTTATCAGCTGCCATTTAGTTTGCTTCTAATGCATGTACAACAGAAACTGCCTGGTCCTGCTCCATCACTGAGTGGTTTTTGTCTTGGTCTATTGTGAGCCATAGGGTTTTCATTGTCTGATTTTCATAAGTAGAACAACAGATTTTCTTACTAGTCCATTTTTGTCTGGAAATTCTACAGAACATAATCTGCAATCTGGGTGACAGAAATCAAACTCAGAAATCTCTCGTGGAAGATGCAAGTTCGATCACTGAGCCACTCATGCCTTTGACTGCGCCCTGTTGGGGATAGGTGCCTTTCAGTTGGTTCCGGTCAATAGAGACTCTCTCTATAGGAAACGAGCAAATGATCAAATGAAATCAGAACAGAAGAAAACACTGCCTGGTCCTGTACCATCCTCACAATTTTTGTTTGATCCTTTTTTGGCAGCCACTATGCCAATCCATTTCGTTGAGGGACTTCCTCTCCCAGGCTGCCCTTCCACTTTACCAGTCATGATGTCTGTGGCGGTCATGTGCTTATGTAAATTTCATGACTGAGATGTAGGGGTGGAGTCTAGCCTGTTAATCTGGAGATAGCCATTGATTGGCCAATGAGGCTTCCATAGGGGCATGGCTTTCTCCTGAAACTTCTGGGAAATCTCATGGCAGTATCTGAGGAGCTGAAGGAGCCAAGGGAGAAGCCACACGGCCTTACCCTGATGGAACCAAACCTCTGAAGCTGGAGAAGCCATGTGGAGACCCCTGCCAGTGCTGAGTTGCTTCTACCACCACTGAATGCTGTTGATGGACCCTGAGCCCTGGAAGGAGGAGCCATGGGGAGACCCCTGCCGCTGCCGGGACTGCACCCACTGGCCTCTGACTTCGTGAGTCAGAAGGAGACTTTATAGACTGATATCGGGCATACGAGCTATTATCGGACTTATGACTTTGAACTGGATTGGGCTGGGATGCTTTCTCAATGTCCCATTCCTCTTGTATACAAAACTTTTCCTTATATCTATATGTGTGTCTATGAATTTGTTTCTCTAGTCTACCCGGACTATCACAATGTCATTCTCCAAGTATTGGTCTGTCTGATAACATATCCCTGTGAGACAAAATTTTCCACTCTATGCCACATTGAATATTGTTCACCAACAGCATAATTCAAAATGCATGCAAATTCCATATGCCTATTGGGCAACTAACAGACCATAGCTTTTTCAGGTGCACTTTAGTCCCCAACACTTTCTTTGCTCTTCAACATTATAAGGAGTTCTTTGCAACATGGTAGTACAAGACCATACTTGAGATTTCTTGACTGCTACTTCCATAAACATTGATTGTTGATCCAAGTAAAATGACATTCTTGAAAATTTGAAATACCAGTGGTATAGCTTCTAGCATCACAACAACACACAAGTCATCACAGTGTGATGAAGTGACAGACATATAGTGGGGAGTAAATTTAGATGTGGTTAAAATAACTTGCTTTACATGGTTATGGGGTCAACTCCTTTATTTATACAAATTCCTGTCTTGTATTTGATGTAAGGTCAAGTTTCAGACATTCATTTTTTTAACTAAAACACTCAACAAAAACCACAATTCTATACCTCTAAAAATGGGTCATAGTACTAATTAATCAGGTTGTAGTACTATTATTAAGTACAAAAACATAGACTCCAGAGCTAGACCATTTGAGCTGGAAACCTGATCTTGTTGCTCACTTACTACTTGATAATAGACATACTAACTAAGCTCCCAGTGCTTCAGTTTTTTTCACCTGTAAAATGTGGACAATGGCAAAACAAACTTTGAGACTCTGTTTGTCTGTGTGTTCTTGTGTGGATATGTGATGCTTTTCTGAGTTTACTGTAAATTCTTTTAGGCAAAATAATTTGAGCCAAGTAATAATGATACATATGTGTAAATTATCGCATTCACTATCATCTCCCCTGTATTAGACAGGGTTCTCTAGCAAAACAAAAACCAGGATTTATATATACAGCAAAAAGGAATAGAACAGCTAATTAGTCCACACAGCAGTCCAGATGACTCAGTTCAACTCACTTTCATGGAACAGTGGAATAGTACATTGAAAGTCCTTCAACTCATGAGGGCTGCTGGTCCAAGGTCAAGGAAGTAGACAGCAGATACCAGGGCGGGTCAGCAATAGACAGCAGCAAAAGAGCTTAGCAAAGTAGACCTTGATGTGATTTTGAACTCAAGCAATGCATGGTGAGAGAATCCACCATCTTCAAGCTCAAGAGTTGTACTCACTAGCACTCGGTGATTTTCCCACCTCACCTACTGGGAACGCTATTAGTTAAAGCAGGCCCTTAAATTCCTTAGTTCATTACAGAAGTGCGTGGAATTCCCATAATGCCTCTCAGCCAAAGACGATTATTATCTTTCCACATTACCGATTCATTGAAAAGTAAAAGATGAAAGAAAGAAGAAGAAAGAAGGTTGTAAACATACATTGTCACCCATTCAATTCTTTTAGCGAACAATACACCAATTAAGTAAGGACTGAAACTCATTTGAAATAGTTCTTGTCCTTTCAGTCAGAACTCCTGTCTCTTGTCTTCCTGAAATCAAATGGTTCCCACTCCACCTAGACCTTTACTCCTAAAGCCCTCTTTTTTTGAAACAAAGACATAATTATGTAGTCCCTAAGATTATGAAGAATGTGAGGGGCTTTCTGAAGTTCTGCCTTTTAGACATAGAGAAAGAAGCCTGGAGAAAGACGGAAATAGTCTAACAGACCCAATTCAAACTTACACACTCACACACTGTTAAACAAAGCCCTTCTGATCCTTTCACCTTGCCTGTAACTTATCTTTGGAGCTCACGGCTGTGCAAGCGAAGAGTTGAGAAGGACTCTGGTAATAGTTATCTATTACAGTCACTCACAGTAGTAAGTTTTCATGGAATCCAGTTCTGTCATGTGCTAAAGAAGAAGTCAGAGTGTCTATGTTCCATCAGAAAGACTGGGATGACCAGTCATAATACAACATAACTATGAATGGCCACTCTTTAGCTTCATTTGCTTTCCAGGTGGTTAGATTATACTATGTATGGTTCCTTTCAGAAGGATTGTAACAAATGTTGAGTCTATGCAGGTCTATTTTTGGTTCAGTACAATCCACTGGGAAACAGCACGGATCACAAAGGAAATCTAGGCCAGCTGATATAGAGACTGGGTACTACATTTAAATGGCAGTAACTAGGACTTTTGGGAAGATGGCTACTGAGTAACAAATACCAGAGGGACTTTGCAGAAATCAGCACAAAACAGTTACTCAGAGGGAATTTCCACACTGCCGGGTTGCAGAAGGAGCACCATAAAGTTAAGTAGGCACAGACCCACCAGGTAAGGAGGGGCTGGGGCTTTTTAGCTTAACACAGTGGAGGGTTTGATCTTAGCCCTGCCACTGTCTCAGTCGGAGCTAGAGTCACTTGGAGTGGCACAGGGGCTTTATCTCAACACAACCACAACATGTGACCATCTTGGGGCAGGGATTACACCCCTCCAGCTCCACAGTCAGGAATCAAGCCTCAGCTATATAGTTACTTTTGTTTCCCTCACCTCTCTTCCTCTCTCTATTCCCCTACAATCTCAGTGGGCTTAGACTTCTTTTTCTTTTCCTCTTTTTTTCTTTTTCTCTTGCCTTTTCTCTAACTGCTAACTTCCAGAACACTCTCTGTAGCCGAGGGCATTTAAGCCTGCCCGACACCCAGCTGGGAGTGTTCCATCCTCTGCAGTACAACCCGAGGCTAGGAAAGCTCACCCACCCTCCCCCGGGGGATATCCTGCCCATCTTCTTCCCAGGGAAATTCCTACAACCCACCCTCTCCAGTCCTTAACCCTTAGGAGGAAATCCTGCCTGAAAGCGCCTATCTGTCCTTTGTGGTTGCATGTGACAAGGGAACTTCTTCATGCCTGCTGTAGTGCCTCACACAGCCTAAGGCAGCTTGGACAACAATCTGCAATGTCCCATGCTTTTGCAGGAACCTCTGACCAACCTCCGAGGTGACCTACCTGACTAGGTTAATTTTGTCCACCACTTGCGGTCCTCTACACCAAAGTGGGAAACTCTCCAGCCTTCTGTGACACTCCTGTTGCAGCAAGAACCCCCACATGCCCTTTGCCGTGCCCGAACCTGCCATGGGCCAGACCATCAGATTTTATGGTGACATCACCCAGTACAGCACCCTCCTCATGGATCCACAATAACCCAACTAAAGGGCCATCCAATAAATCATCTCAGTAAGCCATCACATATGCACACACAACACCCCCCCCCTTATATCCAATGTATCATCCAAATAACATAATAATGGCTAACTAGGGAAAGAGTGAAGCCATAGGAGTGGTAGGCCATGACAGAAAATGTCCTGAACCTAAAGATATGCATAGAAGAAGCAGACATTGATCTGCCACAGGAAAAAAAATTCAGAATGGAGCTTGGAGTCATCCAGGGTATCAGGGAAACAATACAGAAAAGGAATGAAATGATAAAGAAGATAAAGTCCATACACAAAAGGGAAATACAAGGTAAGGACAGCATTAAAAAAAAAAAAACAGTAGCAGACACTTAGATTTCACCAATTGCCTGGAGGAGGCAGAGAACTGTACCAGTGACCTAGGGGACAGTCAAGCAGACTTTAACAAATGTGAACAAAAATCTAATCAGTTCAACAGGGAAACTGAAGAAAACTGAGAGCTATGTCTGATACTATGAAGAGGACCAACATTTAGAATAAGAGGAATACCAAGGAAGACAGTGACGTCATCCGCAACAATAGTGAGATAATCTTGGAGGAAAACTTCCCCAGCTTAATGAATGAAAATCAGGCAACCATTCAGGAGGCTGAAAGAATACCAGCTAGACAGAATCCCAAGTCACCAATGCCCTTACCAGTTAAACTATCCAATTTTGAGGCAAAGGAGAAAATCATGATAGCAGCTAGGGGAAAAACAAGCAATCACATATAAAGGTTCCCAAATAAGAATATGTTCACAACTATCTATAGACACTATAAAGCAGAGGAGAAAGTAGAATAATATAATCCAAAAATTAAAGAAGAATAATGCAAACCCAAGAATACTGTACCCAGCCAAATTATATTTCAAGGTGTATGGAGAAGTAGGAGTCTTCCCAGATAAGGAAAAAACTCAAAGAATACACTAGAAGAAACCCAGCCCTACAAAAGATTCTTGCCGACCTAGTATTGGCAGAAGAACAGCACTTACTAAGAATAAATAAGAGACTGTCACATAGAAAACCCCACCAAGAGGGCAGCAAAGAGAAAAAAACAGCCACCAAGAAAGCAATGGCTTAAGAGTAGAAAGAAGTCAAGAATCACACACACACACACACACACATACATAATATACTGATAAGAAAGAGAAACACCCACCACTAGAGATATAAGATGATATCACAGAATCCACAGATTAGAGATAAAACTGAATAACAATGGACTGAACTCAGGCATTAAAAGACTGAGGCTAGCAGACTGGCTTAGAAAACACCACCCAGCAACCTGCTGCCTACAGGAGATATATCTCAATGCTAGACAAAAATAGGCTGAGAATCAAAGGCTGAAAAAAAGGCATATCACACAAACCACCATTAAAAAAAAGTAGGGGTTGCAATTGTAATCTGAGATACAATTGACCTCAAAGTGAAAACCAAAAAAAGAGATGAGGGTCACTATATGATGCTTGAGGAAACGATAGACAAAGAACCACTAAGCATTTTAAACATATATTCCCCAAATGAGAGACATGCTGAAAACGTCAACCAAAATCTCCAAAAGATAAAAAAAAAGATCACAACCTCATGACCTATAGTCAGACACTTCAATACACCACTCTCTGAGAAAGACAGATCATGGGGAAAGAAACTCAGCAAGGAGGGCAGAGAACTAAAAACTACAATTAGATAATTTGACCTGATAGATATTTGTAGAGCTTTACATCCAAATACAAAAAAATGCACCTTCTTTTCAAGTCCACATGGCATATATTAGAAGACAGACCAAATGCTGGGGCATAAGGTGAACCTGCATAAGTTTAAGCACATCGATATCATATAGCCCTCTGTCTCTGACCACTGTGCCATAGGGCTGGAAATCAACAAAAGAAAGATGAAGAAAACAAGAGAAATCAATTGGAGGATGAATAACTATTGCAAAAGGATTGTGAACTAGTCCAGATGACAGAAGAAATTCAGAAATTTCTAGAAACCAATCAGAATGAGAACACAACATACCAAAACTTATGGGACACAGCAAAGGTAGCTATCAGAGGAAGCTTTATAGCAATACATGGAGATATGAAAAAGGAAGAGAGACTTGTGATTGATATGCTGGCCCAAAATTTACAGCACCTAAAGCAGAGTCAACAGTACAGCCCTATGAATAGCAAAAGAGAAGAAATTTTAAAAACCTGAGATTTGAAGAGGTAAATTAAGAAAACTGTAGAAAAAATAATGCTGCTAAAAGTTGGTTCTTTGAAAGGATAAACAGAATCTACAGACCACTGGCAAATCTAACCAAAAAAAGGAGGGAACAAATTTATTTAGCAAGGGTGAGGTATAAAAAGAGGGAACATTATAATAGACTTGGATTAAATCAAAAGGATAATTACACAATAGTACTAAGAACTGTACTCCAATGACTACTCTAATGAATTCAACAACTTGGAAGACATGGAAAAATTCTTGGAAAAGCGCCCTCCCTAGACTATCTCCGAGGGATGCCAACAATTCCAACAGACCCATAGCAATAGAAGAAATAGACAAAGTTATCAGCGGTTTACCAATAAAAAATCTCCTGGTTCAGATGGCTTCACAGGAGAATTCTAGGGAAGCATTTAGGGAAGAACTGACACCAATCCTTACACAAACTCTTCCAGAACATAGAAAAAGACGGCAAACTCCTGAACTCTTTCTATGAAGCTAGTATAAATAGACCAATATCTTTAATGAACATCAATGCAAGAATCCTTAACCTAATACTGGTCACTAGAATACAAAATATATAAAAAAAAATAATTCACTGTGACCAAGTGGGATTCAGATCAGGGATGCAGGCTTGGTTGAATATATGAAATACCATTATTATCATTCACCACATTTACATGAAAAACTGTAAGAACCACATGATAATCTTATTAGATGCAGAAAAAACATTTGACCACATCCAACACCAATTCCTATTTAAGACATTTAAGATCATAGGAGTGGAAGGAAAATTACTCAAGATAATACAAGCTATATATGAAAAACCAATAGCCAATATCATAGTCAATGAAGAAAAGATGAATACGATCCCACTAAAAAAGAGGACTAGACAAGTATGCCCTTTATCCCCACTCTTATTTAATATCGTACTGGAGGTTTTAGCTAGCAACATAAGGCAAAGAAAAGATATCAAAGAGGAAGGAAGAGGTGAAACTATTGTTATTTGCAGATGATATCATTTTATATATGGAAAATGCAGGAAGCTGCACAAGAGGAATATTGGAAGCAATAGAGGAGTATGGCACAGTGGCAGGATACAAGATTAACAAGCAGAAGTCTATTGGACTTCTATACACATTGGAAAAGACCATAGAAGAGGAGATCAAAAGGGTGGTACCCTACATCCTACCCAATCACAAATCAAAACATCTAGGGATATAACTGACTAAAAGAACAAAAAAATTATATGAGGAAAACTACAGAACACTATTACAAGAAACCAAGAGTGACCTCAACAAATAGAGGACTACCCCATGCCCGTGGATTGTAAGACTCAATATAATAAAGATGTCAGTTCAACCAAGACAATATATAAGTTTAAAACAATCCCAATAAAATTATGCTCATCTTTCTTCAAAGAAATGGAAAAATTGATTGCCAGCATTATATGGAGAAGGGAGAAACCCAGCATTAGCAGAGAACTCCTTGAGCAGAGGACACAGTGGGAGGGCTTGCATTACCTGACTTTAGCACAGTCATGGTGGTGAAACCCACATGGTATTTATGCAATGACAGAGACTCAGACCAATGAAAAATTACTGAAAACTCATAAGTAAAATCATCAACATACAGGCAACTGATCTTTGATAAGGGCCTAAAAATATCAAAAAGAGCACTTTGCTCTATTAAACTTGCATTCCATTATGCTCATCACTAAAAACAAATGGGTACATAAACTAATATGGTAAAGAAAACTGATGGTGCCCAGCTATCAAAAGATATATCATCTGGGGTCTTAAAAGCTTGAAAGTTAATAAACAGCCTTCTAGTTTAGAAGAAACAAAGCACACATGGAAGAATAACATCAGACTGTGTGATCACGAGGTATCAATGGGATCAGGGATCAGGCATCAAAAAGCAAGAAGACATAGCATTGTGAATGAGGGGGACTGTGGAGTGGAGATCCAAAACCTATATGGAGGCAGCTGGACAACCCCTTATAGAAGGGTTGCAGGGAAGAGATGAGCCAGTCAGGGTACAGTCTAACAATGATGAAACATACAACTTTCCTCAAAGCTTCCTCCCCTCCACTATCATTGTCCCAACTCTAAATTACAAATATGGAAATACCAGAGAATTTAGAGTGATACAGATAGGAAGTAGAAACAGAGGGTATCCATGTCAGAAGAATCCTTTAGGACCAGTGGTGAGAGTCTCAATACCAGGACGGTGGAGGGAAGTGGGGTAGAAAGGGGAAACAATGACCGGGATCTGCATATAATCTCCTTCCTAGGGGGTGGACAACAGAAAAAAAGGGAGATATTGTACTATGTAAGATGTGACAAAGTAATAAAAATTTATAAATTATCAAGTGTTTATGGGGGGCAAGGAGGTGGGGGAAAATGAGATTCTGATAACAAGGGCTGAATTAGAAAGTAAATGTTTTGAGAATAATGATGGCAACAAATATACAAATATGGTTGACACAAAGGGTGTGTGTAAGGATTTGTGATCAGAGTTGTATAAGTCCCCATTAAAATGATTTTTTTAAAAAAATGATGATGGCAACAGATGTACAAATGTGCTTGACACAATGAATGCATGGATTGTGATAAGAGCTGTAAGAATGCCCAATAAAATGATTTTTTAAAAAAGGCATTAACTATAAAAGAAGTTCGAGAGGACATACTAATACTTTGAAGTTTCCCAATGAATACCATATAACAAGGAACTGTGAAACTAACTGATATGCGTGGGCAGACAGATGAGTCTGACGATTGAGATTTTGAACTCAGACTTTGCAGCTTCTACTTTACACACTATGGATGAGTTACTTAATTTCTCTGAAATACAGCTTTCCTCAGTGGTAATTTGGGATAACACAGCTGTTGGAAGAATTGCATAAATGAAACGACATATATTATTATTCACTTTACAAATACTAAGAAAACTCAAAAAACTTAAAGAGTTTTGAATTGGAAATTTATAGGCTATGCTTATAGCACACAACTGTATTGAAATCTGTGCTAGGTCTGTGTTTTACACGACATCAAATCCGTTATTTTTGATGGGGCATTAAATTCTGAAAAAAAGTTAGCAAGAAGGTGAGCAGCTAACACTTGGGAGAAATATGTAAAGCTATAGAGAAGTCAGAGAAGAGATTAGAGTTGAGAGGTGTTCCTTCAAAGATTTGGAATTATTCTAAAAATACTCCCAATGTAATATCAAATTTTCAGATCAGTTAATGGAACTTTTGCCATGGAATCATTTATATGTGTTCTCTTTTGCAAAATTCAATAGGAAGTCAAGATTCATTTTTTACGCAATTTAGTAAAACTTCCTTTGTTCTGCACGGTGGGCATGAACTACAAAGAATGAAAGAAACTTAAGCTCATAACATCAAACACAACATTTCCATAGCATTTAGCTAAGATGTATCTGGTACTGAAATGATACTTATATATAAATATATTTATATATTTTTCCTGAAATTAAAAATTCTAGCATTATAGGGTTAAAGTAATTTCAAAAATGCAAAGTAAAGCAAATTAAATTTAATCAATTAGTTAGAATTTTAATTTAGAGCTTAATTTCATTTAATTGCAAAATTTTAATTGAAACAGGATTTGCAATTTCATTACTTTAAAACATATTAAAAACTTTCTCCTCCAATTAAATCTTTACACTTTAGCATATATTTCACAACACCTTACTGCATTCTGGTTTTTAAAAGAAGGAAATTGTTAATTTACTTGACATAATTACCTGAAATTTTTTCCCCTTCAAATCATGAAATATGCTCTATGTATGATATAAATGACAATTCTTACTTTGATTAGGTTCTTATTTTTTTCCTTTCCCTACAGAATCATATATCTATATATTATGCCTATATTTTAGAACAATTCTAGTTCTAAAAAAGAAGGCTCATTTTGGTGTCGCCACAGTTGAGTGTTTGAGAAAAAAAGCCAAGAATATAGAATATCTCACAAAAAGCTTAGTTGGTTATATGGCTATTCTCACCATCAAGGGACTACAGTCCAATTTATTTCTATAGAAACAGGCTGAATGTGAATGAGGTAATCGGTATAAATTAGATTGTATTGGGTTTTACACACACACACACACACACACACACACACACATTCCTTCCCTTCCCATGAACCTTCATCCATTTTGCAGCTCTGAAGTACTTAGGTAATATTTTCCCTCTTTTTTATTTTTGCCTTTGTAGTCTGACTTTGAGCCAGGTTTTGAAGCAGATGTATTCCAGCTCTTGTGGGAAAGCGTGTTCCCACAAGATTGCCAGCCAAATTTTGCGGACTCAAGATGTTTGGAAAGCTTGGATAATCATCACAATTTCTGGACGCCTAGCTGAGGTAACCATACATGCCAAACCTTGAGGGTCTCATTAGTAGTGTAAGTGTGATTCAATATGGTGTATTTCTGTTCTTGGCTTGTTGATATAATTATAAGGTTGCTTAATTGAAATTTAATTGAAGATAAAAAGGAACACATGTCAGTTTACAAAGCATCATAGATAAACAATTAAACAATTTGCTCCAGGACACCAGAAAACAAGTCAGGGCATTCATAGAAATGCTAAATGACAATTATATAGCATAATTCCTCAAATCATTGAAGATGATTTTATTACTTGTCGATTGAGTAAAGCACACGAGATTTTTACAGCTAGAACGTTAAAGGACTATCAGTGAAGACTTTGGGGAGTTCTGGTGGCTGAGTGGGTTATGCAATGGAATGCAAACCACAAGGCCAGCCGTTCAAATCCACCAGCCTCACCTCTCAAGAAAGATAAGATGATTTGCTCTGGAAAGATTTAGAGTGTGAGCAACCTCAGAAAGGGAGTAGTTCCACTCTGTTCTACAGCATCTCTATGTACCACACTTGACTCAATGGCAGGAGGCTTGGTTTGGGGTTTTGGAAAACTCTCAGCACTCCCCTCATTGTATCTGAACAAGAGAAATAAATCCCAAAGATTTGCCATTTTTGCTTTTCAATTGCATTTTCAGTAGCATTAGCTACAAACTTCATAATGTGTCAGCATCCTCTTTAGTTGTGCTCCGATTCTTCCCTTTCTAGGCCTCTAGTTTCCCTGCCCCTTATCTTTCTATCTTTACTTCTGAGTAATCACAGATCTTTTGAGCATTTTTAGTTGCATAACAATTGGTAGTATCCTCTATTTTGTAAACCACTCTGCTATTTCACTACTGCGGGACCTCAGGGCAATAGTTTCAGGTGACTGGAACCTCATAGCGCCATCTTCATGACTATCAGCAAGCTTTTAAGATGGACTCATTTAGCTAGAATTCTGATTGTGATCTATTGGGGAGGGGGCCTCACTGCCCTCTGGTGGGAGTGGGAGGCCCAGCCTTGTTCCTGGAGAGCTGCTGCTGAATTTGAACCGCCAAGCCAGTGGGCCGCAGTCCCGCACTCAACCACTACGCCACCAGGGCTCAGCTCTCTGATTATGATTTTTGTGAACTATGTTATTCCAGTTGACTGAGGGACAATGGCCCTCATCCATCGCACTCTTAGAAAGTGTTTTGTTATGTGTTTGTGAGATTATAATAAGATTTTTCCCAAACATTAGAGGCTGCCTGCCAGCACTTGGTGGGATGTCATATGCTTAGAAATAGTCTCCCTGAAAGCTTTCAGCTCTTGGTCTGGTCCACAATACTGTTCTGCGACATCCAGAGTTAGGCTGCCATCCTGAATCTAGGATCCACCCATTTTGTCAGATGTATACCCTTAATTTCTCCTCTTCCTATGGCGTGCATTTCCCTAGCTCATCTCCCTTTCATTACTGTATTACTTATAGTACAACCCCTTCCTGTGATGTCTTTACCTGCAATCAGGGGACTTGCACACACCCCACAGATTTATAAATCTTGGCTAGAACTAAAGAAGCTCTCTCTCCTTCGCCTCTTCTCCCCCAAATCTTCTCCTGGCCTTACTCTCTCCCTCAGCCCTCTCTCCCCTGTTCCCTTTCTCTCTGCCTTCCCTCCTTCTGCCCTGGGCCCACGCTGTGCATAGATCTGGTCAGTAAGATCAGGAGATGGTATTGCTACCATCAAAGGTATATGACTCAATTTTACTCCTATTATTCTTGATGACTTTATTATTATATATATATCTTAGCCATACAATTATGCTTATGAAATCCACAATTAGTAGCAGGGGGCTGGCCTTTCCCCCATATGTAACAACATATATATTTATATATGTGCCTATAGATATTTCTATCAACTCTGACCTATGTACACATGCATACCTCTTAGTATTCCAAAGGCTTATACCCATACATGTATGGTCAAATACTTTACTTTTACTTGGACATAATGTACTCATTATATCCACATTCAGTGCCACTTTTCGCATTATAAAAAGTCAAAACCTGATTTCTAGGATCTAAAGCATATTTCTCTTTCCACCTCCCTTCAACCTGAAAAATTTCCAATGACGATCCGCTCTTGTGTTCTTCCAAAATAGGGATCATACAAAATTAGTCCTTTCATTTTTTATTTATTGCATTTAACATTATGTCATCCATGTTTTGATTCACAGACTCCCTCATCATTTTTTTATGATTGTATGATATGCCATTGGATATATGTATCAACATTTGCTTATCCTTGTTCGACACTTCTGCTGTTGCCATTTATTTGATATTATGAATGAAGGAGGAATGGCTATAAGAGTGCGTATGTCTGTTGGTATCAGTATGTTCAGGCCTTTATAAGATCCCTGGGTGAGTCCTGGTTATGCATGGGGCTGCTAACCCCACGGTCTTCAGTGCAAAACCACCAGTCACCCCTCTACAGAAAGACAAGCCTTTCTACTCCTGCAACAAGTTACCGTCTAAGAAACGCACAGGGCTATTTCTACTCCGTCCTATTGGTTTCCTATGTGTTGGAATAAACTCTGTAGCATAAACTTTGTACTATACAAAGTGTAGTATACCCTTTGCTGGGTCATAGGGTAGTTAGTGCTCTTACCATTTGTTGTAGTCATGGGCTTATGTTAATTTTAAGATTGAAATATAGGGATGGAGTCTAGCCTGTTAATCTGGAGACAGCCATGGAGTAGCCAATGAGGCCTCTATGTGGGCATGGCTTTCTCCTGAGACTTCTGGGCAATCTCATGATATTTCCCTCGTAAAGATGAAAAGTTATCTTCCCCAGTTGTTGGGAGTTAGTCTCAGAGACGATGAATCATGGACAATACAAGATGGCAGTGTCTGAGAAGCTAGAGGAGCTGACGGACAGACCACATGGCTTTGCACCGATGGAACCACCTCTGAAGCTGGGGCAGCCACATGGAGACTTCTGCCAGTGACGAGTTGTTTCTGCTGTTGATGGACCCTGAGCCCTGGAAGTGAGGAGCCATGTGGAGACCCCTCCCAGCGCCAGGATTCTGCACCCACTGACCTGTGACTTCGTGAGTCAGAAGGAGACTTTATAGATTGATTTTGGGCATATGGGTAAATATCGGACTTATGACTTTGAACTGGACTGAGCTCAATGTCCTGTTTCTCTTGTATATAAACCTTTTCCTTATATCTATATGCGTGTCTACGAAATTTGTTCCTCTAGCCTACCCGGACTAGCACACCATTTTATAGTTTCACAAACAATAGACAGAAGGTTGATTTCTCCGAACCTTTACCAGTACTTGTTGTCATCTGTTTTGTCTTTTTTTTTTTTGCAGGGGGGTGCATCACTGCCCTGGTGGGAGTAGGAAGCCCAGCCTTGCTCCTGGATAGCTGCTGCTGGATTTGAACCACCAACCCTGTGGACCACAGTCGCGCACACAACCACTACACCACTGGGGCTCAGCCTCTGTCTTGTCTTTTTTTTTAAAAAAATGCTGCTGCTGTTTTAGTCAGAGTATAATGGTGTCTCATTGTACTTTGATTTGTATCTCTCTAACACCAATTGCTCTGAGCAAGAAAGATGATACTATCCACTGCCATAAAGCCTCAGAAACTCTAAGAAGCAGATCAGAATCAACTCAATGGTAGTGGTTTCGATTTTTTTTGTGTGGCATCACTGCCTTGGGGGGAGTAGGAAACCCAGTCTTGCTCCTGGAGAGCTGCTACTGGATGTGAACCGTCAACCCTGTGGGCTGCACTCCCACACACAACTACTATACCACCAGGGCTCAGCCTTGATTTTTTTAAATGGCTAATCATAGTGAGTATATTGTTATATATTTTCTTCAATGTCCATTTATGAGAAGTTTCTATTCATGCCCTTCACTTATTTTTAATTGGGTTGTCTTTTTGTTGTTCTTGTTGCTGACTTGTTACAGTTTTCTATAGATTTTTAGGAACTAGACATTTATTGGAGAGGCAATTTCTGAAGGTTCCCCCCCCCAGTCTGTAGGATGTCTATTTACTCTTTAATAAAATATCTAATAACTTAAATTTTCACGATGTTCCCTTTACCTCTTTTGTCTTCTCCTGCTTGTGTCTTTTCTACTATATACAGCAAAATTTTAGAACAGATTGGTTTCATGATTTTCCCCCTCTATTGTCTACAGGAATTGTATGGTCTTGTTGCTATTGCTAAGTACCATTGAGTGCATCTGGACTCCTAGGTGCCGTACGTAACACAGAAGGAAACACTGATTGGTCCTGGCTCATTTTCGCATGGGTTTCTTATGTGTGAGCCCATGGTTGTAACTGCAGTGTCAATCCATGTCACTGAGGGGCTTCCTCTTTTTCTCTGCCCCTCCACTTTTCCAAGCATGAAGTCTTTCCCCAGGGATGGTTCTCTTCTGATAATCTGTGCAAAGAACATGAAACAAAGTCTCACTATCCTGGCCTACAAAGAGCTTTCTGCCTGTCCCTCTTCCAAGACAGATTTGTTTCTTCCTTTGGAATTCTGTGGAACATATAATATTCTTGCCCAAATCATAGTTCAAACGTACTGATGCTTTTTTGATCTTCTGTCTTTATGATCTTAGGTTTAATATTTAGTGTGTGGATCCTCTTTGAGATAGCTTTGTGTATGGTGTGAGATATGCCTTGATTTCATTTTTTTTCTACAGGAGTATATTTTATATATTTTCTGGTTAAAAAACTCTTCTGTGATAAAGACAATGTGTAAATGCTAAAGCATAGGAAACATTTTAATGGTAAAATATTTTATAAGGTAACAATAGAGAGGTAATAGTGAATGAAAGGAGTAATGTGGGTGGCTTAGTGTTTCAGATGATTGGGGGACAACTGTTAACAAGATTGTTTGCAATCTGAGGAAATGTCTTCCTTAGCATCTTATTTACTTTTATTTTATTTTTCCTGAAAGAGTAAAAGGAAAGCATTTGTGTGGAGGCAAAGGCTAAAGTGAAGCATCAGAAATCAGAGCTTCTATGAAAGAACTAAGTAGTAGGAAAGAAGTACAGGGCTGGGCCAATTACATGACTAAATCAACAATCAGAGAAACTGGAGCAGATTAGCTTCCAAACTTAAACAAAGTTTCAGGAACAAGTCTGGTTACTTCTTTTTATTAGGACAAGTAAAGGCCTGACAGACAAGTTAAATTTTATTAAGCCAAGTTCTTAACTGGCACATAGATGCTCAGAGTTCTTTAAATCTTGTTCTAAATTACATACTTCATGGTTAATGTGATTATTTTTGATGATGTAATATCTATAATTTTATGTCAAAAAGAATATGACCTTGAATTGTGTGCTAATGTTCTTTTTCTCGGTTATTTCCTGTATGTCTACCTTTTTGGACACTTGCTATATTAATATTTTATTTTAAGAATATTGGGTACACTTTAGAACTGTGGTTTACAGATTATTTATCTAGACCTCATAATGGATGGCTATTGATTAGATATATGAAGAGATGACCACACTTTCCATTGCCTAAATTTGCTGGATTTTTCAACAGTGAAGTTAAATTGGTATTCACATGGGGCAATTCTCATGGTGCTCTTTACAATACTGTGAGCTGTTTAACATCTTTCCCCAAAACTCAAAGCCAACTTATAAAGACCCTTGAGGAAAGGGTAGAACAACACCTATGAATTTCCCACTGTAGCTCTTTATGGGAGTAGAAGGCCTCATCTTTCTCTTGGTTGAACATTCTACTTCACTACATTCCACAGGGAGTCTCTATTCACTGTGCGAACACACCATACCTTCCGCCGGCACATCACGCTTTCACCTCCCTTTGCTGAATGGTAACATGTACCATCGTAAGCCTGAAATCAGTAGCTGCTTTGATAATAGAAAGACACTGAGAATCAAGAAATGTGTATTCTAGTCTTATTATTAAACCTTTGGGGGAAATGATCCCATTCCTTGAATCCATGTAGTTAATCTAACCAGTCGCAAAGTTTCTCTTGAATTTAAATCAATTGTTTATTTTTTTGGCATCACTGCCCTGGTGGGAGTAGGATTCAATTACTTTTTTTGTGAAAGTGAAAAGATCTTATTTATATGAAAATATTTAAAAGTATGAAATCTATATAAGATATATTATGACTAATATTTATTCATCATTATTTGCCCCTTACTTGCTGAAAGGAGAAAGATTTGAAGCAGTGGCTGATAAAGATCAAGAGTTGTAATCTTCTGTATGGATTTACAATTCAATATAAAGAAGACTAAAATCCTCACAACTGGACCAATAAGTAATATCCTGATAAATGAAGAAAAGATTGAACTTGCCAAGGATTTCCCCTGGCTTGGATGTACCATCAATGCCCATGAAATGAGCAGTCAAGAAATCAATCGAAAATTGACATAGGGGCTGATACTATATATAATAATAATAATAAATGATAAATCAATCAATGTATAGCACTGCGTAAATCTTCTGCATAAGACTTCTTAAAAGTGCTAAAAAGCATGGGTGCTATTTTGTGGACTAACATGCACCTCACCTCAGCCATGATATTTCCAATTGCCTCATATGTATATGAACGTTAGGCATTAAATAAGGAAGCCCAAAGAAGAATCTGTGCATTTGAATTATTATGTTGACCAAAAGAACAAACAAATCTGTCTATGAAGCACAACAGCCAGAATGCTCCTCATATGCAAGCACAGCAAGATTTTGTCTCACATACTTTGGACATGTTGTCAGGAGAGACCAATCCCTGGGGAAGGACATCATGCTTGGTAAGTTGAGGGGCAGTTAAAAACAGAGAGACAATGGACAAGATAGATCGGCACAGTGGTTGTAACCATGGCTTTCATCATAAGACCAATCATGAGGAAGGGGGGAGGACTGCATAGTGTGTTGCTCTGGTATGTAGGATTGCTATGAGTGGGAACTGATTCAGTGGTACCTAACTACACAACCATCATTTTTTTTCTAATAGATTACTCATTATGAATAAGAATTAATAAGATGGCAATGCCTAATACAGCAAATGACAATCATCTGATATGAGACAGAATTATAATCTTGACAGCACTCATTTGTCAATTTTTCACATTGTGATGATTTGAATATCACCGCGAAGCCAAAACCTATGCCAACAATATTTCAGACACCAGCAGAGTCACTCTTGAGAGATTCCTTCCAGCAGACCTTCTACGACGAGGACTTGGTGATTTACTTTTGCACAATTTTAAAACTTTTTCAATACATAAGTGAAAATATATTTATAAATAGCAGTGGATCATTTTGTTATATAGTGATATAAGATGGACTCTTCAGGTCTGTTTCACTCTAAATATGATTGGGAAAGAGCTACCCTCTCAAAATAGTGTAGACTTTAATGATGCAAATGGAGCAAAGTTTATTGGATCTTCATTTGCCAATATGGATTTAGTTAAAGTGAGGAACAATTGCAAGCATTAATTTATTTTTAAATGTGTAATGCATGATGCATGAATTGAAGAAAATTTGAAATTATCAAATATGAAATGGAATATAAAGATTTAAATTTTAATCATTTGTAAACGGAAATGGACTGGTATCGATCATTTTGAATCAAACATTCATTTGGCTTATTATACCAGGAATGAAAAATTAAAGAGGCATGGAATTGCATTAATCATCAAAAGGAACATTGTAAGGTTTATTCTGAAGTACCATGTGTCAGTCATAGGATAGTATCCATATATCTATAAGAAAGACCAATGATTAGTAGCTGGAAAGCATGACCTTGGTGAGTAGTGTAACAGAATTTTGATAAGGTAGTGACTTATGCATTGAAAATACTTTTCTTCCCACCAACAACACAAATAGCTCGCTATACACATGGACTTTGATGGATGGAATACACAGGCATCAAATACACAACATCTGTGAAAAGACATGATCGAAAAGCTTAATCTCATCAGTCAGAACAAGACCAAGGGGTAATTGTGGAACAAACCATAAATTGCTCATATGCAAGTTCAAGTTGAAGCTAAAGAAAATTAAGGCTACTCCATGACAGTCAAGGTATTACCTTGAGTATATCTCACCACCTTTGCTTTTTTGTTTGTTTGTTTGTTTTACCATCTTTGTTTCTAAAGATCATTCTGGCTATACTTTTTCTAAGACAGATTTGTCTGTTCAATTAGCAGTCCATGTTCTTTGCCTCCACACTAAATAAATCCTTGATTCTTCTTAGGTGTTCATTTTCAATATCTAACTTACACAAGCATATGAGGCAACTGAAAATATTATGTTTTAGGTCAGTCCCATAGTAGTCCTCAAAGTGTCTTTATTGCACTTCAACACTCCAAATAGATTTTGTGCAGTCTTATCTAATAAAATACATATGGTTATTTATTTTCCAGTTGTGAGGATTTGGATTTTCTTTACATTGAGTGGTAATCCATCCTGAAGACTACAAGTCTTGATCTTCATCTTCAAGTCTTCCTCCTTTCAGCAAGTAAGGTTGGATTATGTGTATATTGAAGATTGTTGAAAGGCTTCTGATTCTGATACAGCATTCTTCTTTATATAATTCAGCTTCTTTGATTATTTACTCAGTTTACAAAGTGTGAACAAAAGAATACAAGTCTAGTAAGGGAACAATAATACTAATTGTATATGCAAACCTTAGAATAGCCAACTATTTGAACTCAAAAGAGCAGCATTTATCCAAGAAGACAGTACAGAATGAATAAGAGGAATGGAAAGAAGAAATACAGATAGAAAGCAAAATAGGTGTTTGTACCTTGAGAGGATTGCAAAGAACGAGATGAAGCAAAACGTATATGAAGTGTTGAATGTTCAACTGATGACCTGCTCAGTACACCTTCACCCAATTCTCCATAAAATAGCTAAAAAATAAATGACAACACAAGGCAGTAAAGGCTTAGAGCCAGACATAGGATATTAACAGCATGTCGTGAAGTTTATAAGAGAAAATCTTTTCCTTGTGAAATTAAGAAGGTGAAAGCCCTGATAAAATTGCTGCTTTATTATACCATTTGAAATGCAAGGCGTGCTTTCATCATAATAAACACTCATAAAGTATCAATCTTCTCCATATGGATATTTTATAGGCCATAGATCTTGGGAAAGTTAATGATTAAAACTCGATTTTATGGGAAAAAATGTCAAACGACAACTCACTTGCCTGTACAATATAACAGTAAACACACATAAGGAATGGTTGAAGAGAGGAAAGGCAATAGCGTCAAATATTTGCAGGAGCAATCATGTCTTCTGACTGACTAGAGGCTTCTTTGTAGCTTTTCCTGTCTTTGACTTTGATTTTGTTTCTGTGGCTTTTGATTGCTTCTGTCCACATTTTCTCCATGAACTTGGCTCTACAGAACATGTTGTTTGACTTCAGCGTGGAGCACGGAACACCCTTCCCTAGGGGATGACTCCTTATCTTTAAGTTTCCTCAGAAATCAATTTAATGTTCAACCATGAGAGAGATTTTAACCCTTGTCTCACGTATCATGTTAAGCATATTTCATTGATGACAAGCTGCCCATATAAGAACAACTGAGTGAAACTTTTAATATATGATACTATTTTATTTGACTGCCAAGGAACCTTGGTTACTTAAACATTGGACTACTAATTTCAGGTTCTGCAGTTGAAGTTTACCAGCAGCTTCTCAGGAGAAAGACGAGTCTGACTGCTCCCATAAAGATTTACTCTCAGAAACCTGAAGAGACAGTTCTACTCTTTCTGGCTAGGTCTTCCACTATGAGTTGAAATCACTGTGATAATGAATTATTTGACCATTTGTATATTTATTAACTCAGTCTTTCTTAAGGAGAGATAATATTGTTAATTACCAAAGCCAATATTTCTACTTATTCTTATTGTATCCTGTGATGTGGAAACCCTTGCCCTCCTTATGGAAAATATTTACCTTCTATTCTCTCAGAAAGTACTGGCTTCTCTTAGTGATTCCATAGCCCAGCTATCTTCCAAGCTTCAACCCCAATTTCAGACCTTACTCAAGACCTTTATCTATGAATACTAACCTATGAATACTTAACCTATAGCTTAATCTCAGAATTATAAAATAAACATATTGTAAAAATATTCTTACTGTTCAGCATAAATTGCTTTCTCTTCAAATGTGTTTTTTTCCTATTTTTTTTGCATCACTGCCCTCTGGTGGTCGTGGGAGCTACCCTGCCTTGCTGCTGCTGGATTTGAACCACCAAGCCAGTGGGGAGCAGTGTTTTTCCCTATTTTTGATGGCATAATCACTCCTTATTCGCTCAGACTAGGAACTAGGCTATATGTTTTCTTTCTCCCATATTTCTCATTTCAGTAACTTGTGAAATCCATATAAAATACCTTTAAAATATTTCTTTAATCTGGTTCTTCCTTCCTAGTGCTATAGCCTTTGTCCCCCACTTGGTGGAAACTACTGTAATCATTTTCTAATTAGTAACCTTTAGTCTCTTCACCTTACAATGAACTTTATCCATTGCTGCCAGTTAATTTCCTTAAAAACTACATTGTAATAAAACAGCATTTAAAAATGAAAACAATAGAACTATAGAAAGTAAGTCTCATCTAACTTTCTCAACTCTCAGTGTTCTGATATGTATTTTTTTAGACATAATCTTTAAAATAGTCACATATATGTGACATATTGTTACATTCAAGGTATTAGTATTGCCGATGAAATGCCACTTTAATTTTATTTTTCTTGATTTGGGGTAACTTATTTTGATTATGGAACCCTCATGATGTAGTGGTCATATATTTGGCTGCTATCCACAAGGTCAACCATTTGAAACACCCGCTGCTCTGCAAGAGAAGGTTGAGGCTTTTGGCACCTATAGAGCGTCATCGTGGGGCCGAGCCTCGGTGGTGGAGTGCGGGACTGCGGCCCACTGGCTTGGCGGTTCAAATCCAGCAGCAACTCTCCAGGAACAAGGCTGGGCCTCCCACTCCCACCAGAGGGCAGTGATGCTCCCCGCCCCCACCAAAAAAAAAAGAGTCATAGTTTCAGAAACCCCTAAGGGCTGTTCTACGCTGTCCTACAGAATCATCCTGAGTTGTCATCATGCTTGTAAGGCACTGGGGCCGTGAAAAGAGGGAGCTCATCAGCAAGACGGATCAGCAGTGACCGCACCGATGGGTTCAAACATAAAAACATTAGTGAGGAACGTACAAGACCGGGGAGTTTTTCATTCTGTTGTCAACTAACTCAGTGGTACCTAACAACAGCAACAACGTGATGAAGGAAATATTCCAAGCTAATGCAACCGACATTAAATAAAAACATGAGAGGAAAAACAAGCAGCATCTATTTTTCAGCAGTGAAAAGATGGCAGCTGGTGGTTAAAATGTTGGACACTGGTCAACTAAATAGCCTCTTCTACTGGAGCTCCTGGATGGTACAAATGATTAATGCACTCGGCTGCTATGTGAAAGGTTGGCATTTGAGTCTACTCAAGGGAGTCTCAAAAAACGTTGGCAATCTTTTCTAAAAAATACATCATTCATTAAGACCCCTATGGAGCAGAGTTCTTCTGTGCAGGAAGGGGTTACCAGGAACCAAAATCATTGGTAATTTCTTGATCAGTTTCTTCCTCTATAAAATAGTGACACAACTCTACTAGATCTTAACCAATTAAGCTCTGTAAGAAGTAAGGAAAAAAGGCTATAAATTCCTCAGTCAATGTCATTTGTATCAGTCATTATTATTATTTTTATAAAGAATGCATAAATGAGTAAATCCCACTAAGATACCAAATGTCTTTTTGGACCTTTGCATCAGTGTGATTCTTTTATCAAGTTACAGAACTGAAGTTGAAGTCCATTTTCAAGTCTATAAAGGAGTCAAAGGGAACATTTTGCCAAATAATTCACTTCCAACCTGTCTTTAAATTTTCCAGAATTTACCTTAATTAAGTAGTGGTATATTATCTCAGGAATGAGTCATGCTGGCATAGCTGGATGAAAATAACTTTAGGCCATCATCTAACAAAAGTAAAGATAATCAAAAGGCAGGTGTATCAATTGGAGTTCCAACTAGAAAAAAAAATAACACACTGAATCCAAAATAATTTAAGGAAAACTTCAAGAAAAGACCATACACACTTACCACAGTGAAAGCAAGCCATAAGTGACAATGCATTGCTCTGGGGGCTAATAAATCTGAGTTGTTGCCACTCTTAACCTTAAAGGCAATCAATTGTGAGAGTCATTTCAAGAGCATCACGCTGAAAGCAGATCATATTTAGGGTAGAGTGCCAAAGCAAACCCATAGCAAAGCGGCTGTATATTTAAAAAATAAATTCAATGTTTTTATCATATCAAGAAGTTATTGTACAATCACAACAACAATCAATTTTAGAACATTTTCTTCCTTCTTATACTTCTTATCAGCTCCCCCCTCCTTCCCAAACCTCCTCTGTCATACCTACAAGTCATTCTGAGGTAAATTATTATCTCTATAGATTCGCCCACCCTGAGTATAATATACCACAAAATATAGAAAAATACATAACAAAGAATCAACTTGGCTACCAATAGTAAAAAAATACAACAGAGAAAAACTCCAGTTGGAAAGAGATTAAAAAGATTAAAAACAACAGCAAACTTAAAATGGGCTGAAAGGGAGATCAAATGACAAGGTATCATATATACATAAGTATAATCCAAGTTTTTCAGAATTTAAAAAATCATTTTATTGAGGATTCTTACAACTCATCACAATTCATACATGCATCCATTGTAAGTCAAGCACATTTGTACATTTGTTACTGCTATCACTCTCAAAACATTTGCTTTCTTCTTAAACCCTTGGTATCAGGTCCTCATTTATTTCCTTCTTTCTCTGCTCCCCCTTCTCATGAACCCTGGTAATTTATAAATTATGATTTTGTCATACCTTACACTGTCTGATGTCTCCCTTCAGTCACTTCCCTGTATTGTCCACACTCCAGGGAGAAGGCTATTTGTAGATCCTTATAATCAATCAGTTCTCACTTTCTACCCCACCTTCCCTCCACCCTCCCAGTATTACCCTCTCATCACTGATGCTGAAGGGATCATCTCCCTTGGATTTCTTATATTTCTGGTCCCTATCTGTACCAATAGACATCCTCTGGTCTTACCATATTTGTAAGTTAAAATTGGTATAGTGACAGCAGGGGCTGGGGGGGAACAGGGAGCATTGAAGAACTAGATGAAAGTTTCACATTGCTACACTGAACCCTGACTTGTTCATCTCCTCCCTGTGATCCATCTATAAGGGAATGTCCCATTATCTACAGATGGGTTTTGGGTCCCCAAATTGTACTCCCCTTCATTTACAAAGATATAATTTTGTGTTCTTTGATGCCTAATATCTGATTTCTTTGACATCTCATGGTCACACAGACTGGTGTGCTCCTTGGGGCTTTGCTGTTTCTGAGCTAGATGCCTGCTTGTTTACCTTCAAGCTTTTAAAACCCCAGATGCTGTATCTTTTGATATCTGGACACCATCAACTTTCTTCACCACATTTGCTTATGCACACATTTTTCTTCAGCAATCGTGTCAGAAAGGTGCCAATTTAATAGAACAAAGTGTTCTTGCATTGAGGAAGTACTTGAGTGGAGGCCCAAAGTCCATCTGCTGCCTGAATATTAAATCTACAAATATATGTACATAGATCTAATTTCCCATCATCATATTTAAATATATTTACCTATATACATGCCTGCATTTAGATGTCTATAAATTCCCTTTGCCTCCTATTTCTCTCCTCTTTTTCCTTTTTCCTTTCCTCTTGTCTGACTATCATATTCAGCCTTCATTTGTGCTTCAGTAATTCCTCTGGGTTACATTACCCTTGATCAATTCCTACCAGTCCTCTCACACTCTCCTCACCACTGATTTTGGATCACTTGTTGTTCCCTTGTCCTTTTCTCTGACCTCCTTCTCTCCCATTCCCACCCCTCCCACACACATCCAGCCTATCTTATCTAGATAGGCCTGCAGAAATATTACTACTCAAACAAAATCAAGACAAAGTGACAAAAGAAAACAAAATGACAACAACAAAACCAATGTCCAGAAAAATACATAAATAAAATAATAAAAAAGAATAAACTGTAAATAGTTCAAGGACTGTTTGTTGATCTCTTGAAGGGTCCTCTGGTCAAGTCCTGTCCACGTGGTTGGGATCAGGGCCGGGCCCTCAGACCCTTTCACTGGTTCCCCGCTCCATGCTGTCATGCTGCATTCACATCCTGGCACAACAGATTTAAGTCTGGCCCCTTTCCCCCTAGGGATATATAAACAATACCCTCCCCCTGGGTGGGTCAGTGCTCTGTTTCCTCGCTACACGTTGCGATCTCCCTCAGCCCCCATATGTACTCCTGGATTTGGTCTGGCGCCTAACAAGCTACCTGGTCCTCACCCTGGGAATTTTTGTATACAGTATCTTTTTCCCTATGTCCCTTTGCATTTTTTAAGCTTACCTCAGTGGAATCGTGCTGTACTTGTCCTTTTGTGCTTGGATTACTTCATTTAGCATGATATCCTTTCATTCTTCCCATACCGTAATATGTTTCGTGCATTCATCACTGCTCTCAGTGTGGCACAGTATATGTATGTACCATTATATGTATGTACCAACCTTTTTTATTTGGGTTGTTTCCAACTCTTGTGATGGTGAATTATGTTGCAATGAACACTGGAGCACAGATGTCTGGTAGTGGTTTGTTTCTGGCCTCTTCTGGGTACATGTTCGGTAGGGGCATTGCAGGGTTGTATGGTAGCTCAATTTCCATCTGCTTTAGATATCACCAAATCAATTTCCATAGTGGTTGTACATACAAACAGGTACACCAGCAGTGGATGAAAGTTCCTATCTCACACAGCCCCTCCAACACTTGGTGCTTTCTGTTTTTTTTTTTTAATTGGGCTATCTTTGAAGCTATTAGGTGGCATCTCATTGTTTTAATTTCCATTTCTCTTATGGCTAATGATCGGGAACGTTTTCTCACATGCTTATTGGCCATTGCTATTTATGCCCCTGTGAAACTTCTGTTCAGATCTTTTGCCCACCTCCTCAGTGGGCAGTTAGTTTTACTCTTATTGTAAGCTTGCAAAGTATTATAGCTTTTAGTAATAAGGTCTTTGATGTGTCATTGCTAAAGATATTTTCTGAGTTGGTGGCCTCTCTTATTTACTCTCTTGGTGAATTCTTTCAATGTACAGGGGTAATTTATCTTCAGTATATCCCACCTGTCAATTTGTGCCTCCTTTGTGTTTGTGTCCTTCCCTATTTCTGATAGCCTCATATTCCCTGTGCCAAAGTTATCAGGTTGATCCCAATTGCCTCATTGATGACCTTAACGGTTTGGGGTTCTACTTTGAGCAATGTGATCCACCTTAGGTTTATTCTTGTGCATGGAGTGAGATAAAGGTCTTGCATCATTGTTCTGCAGTTAGATATCCATTTGTTTCAGCTCCATATCCATTTGTTTCAGCTCCATTTATTAAAGAGGGCATCCACTTCCCGTTTGATATTTTGGGGGCTCCTTATCAAGATTCAGTTGCCTGTTTGCTGATGCTTTTATTTCTGGGTCTTCAGCTCTTTTCCATTGGTCTGAATATCTGTCATTATATCAGTACCACACTGTCATGACTACTGTGAATGTATAATATGTTCAGCACATTCTTAATACAGTTTTTGTGGTAACATTAGATGCCAAGGCTGATATTCGAGTTGACTTACACTCAAGTGTTTATGGTACTGACTATACTAGCAGTTTTTTTCCTTTTTTTTCACCACTAGCAGTTTTTTAAAAAGTAGAAATAATGTGAATGAAACCTCTGGAGAATTTCCTCTGAATATAGAGTGGGGATGTGATGGCCTTGCTATCATAGAGAATGGACAGGGAGCATACTTTAATTTTACTCTCCTTCCCTCTGATAGATGCCTCAAGGATGAACCCAACCTGAAAACTGAAGGAGCCCACTGCTATAGTTCAGACAGGTCAGCTTTAAGGCCAAAGGATAGATTGGGGAGAGTGGAAAGCATCTGTAGAGGTCTATGAGAGATAACCAGCAAGAGGATAACAGAAGTAAAAATGGTAAAAGTAGACTACTGGATCCTCATAGTTGGATATTCATATTGTCATAATCTTAACATCAATTTATGATGGTTTGGCTCAAAGGCATATTTGCAAGTTTCTTTTCTGAAACACATGTGTAACAATTGAGAACTTGAGGAAGACTCTGTAGAGTCAAGAGGAATGCTGAAGAAAAATTCATTAAGAAAGATTTTATAAAGATATAAAAAAGAGAAGGAGGTATTCATGCTTTCCTTCTGCAGTTACCCTTACAGTCACAATTCTATGCCACTTCAGGAGTGTTGCTGCATAAGTATTTTCTCACCAATAGCTGAGATGAATGCCACAACTCAGCAGCAAAGCCAGAGACTCTTGCATATTAATTTCTTTCCCTTGGGGGTTTGATCTGGAAGCATTTGTAAAATGGATGTTGTGATGGTTTTCAGCTCTCAACCATCTCCAGCTCTGCCTTTTTCATTTTTTTCTTGGAACAATTTCTCATGCCATCTGCTTCTAATCCTTCACCTTGTCTCCTTCTGATTTCCTTTTCTAAGACTGCCTTCGCCGCTCTGTAATTTTTTAACCCCTGACTAATGATCACTTACTTGGCTCCTCAGCTGACAATCTAAGATCTATCTACTATATTTCACTGAATCAATTCAAAGAAACTCCAAAATTCATAGGGGGAAAATGGAATTAAAAGATAATGGATTTATTCCATGAACTCTTTGGAGTCCTCTTGCATAGTCATATAGCTGAGACTTTCATGAAATATTATAGATGCTAAGAGGCTTAGGCAATTTCTAAAATTTGTCTCTCACCCTCTCGTGGGCAGCTAAGGTGATTTTTGCAGGTTATGTCTGAATGCTAGAAAGAAAACGAAATCTTATTTTTATAAACTTACATTACGTATCAGTAGAACACTCAGGGGAGAGTGAGGTATAAGGGCAGAGGACAGTTTTAAGTGTGAGGAATGAAAAAGGACCACAAACCCAGCTCACTTTTCAGATTGGTTATATTTTACACTAATTACATGGATGTGAGATAATTGAACATTTCTACTAGAGCAAAATAATGAAAGACAGGTTTGGGCTAGGTTTGATATTTATTTCTTCCTGAATTATCCAAAATCTGAAAGGAAGAGAATCATCAAAAGCAGAAGAAAAGAAACACATGTGGAACTACTAAGAACTCCGGGAAGACTCTATACAGAGTCAAGAAAAAATGCTGAGACTCCTAGCACCTAGCTGGTATTTTAGAGTCAGTCTTTTGTTATGAGCAAAATGTGACCCAGTGAATTCTTGTGGTGCATAGGAAGCAGAATTGCTTCATGCTGTGAGGTGGTGGACTGTTCCTAGGCCTTGGTGGAAAATGCACTTTGAAATTCCAAAGAGCTAAAGACATTTACATGGTACACTGGGTCAATAAATGTTAAGATTTTAGGATTTACAGATGAAAGGGAATATGTAACTATGAGCTTCTTTTTAATTGGCAACATAAGTATTATAGGTATACATTACATGTTATACAGTGGTAGTAAAATTTTAGCTTTGAGGCAGGATAAACACACCTTGTTAATGGATGTATCTCTCTACTTGTTCCTACCTGTTAAGAATTAGGGGAAAAACAAGAGAAAATGCAAAGGATCCAGATACAACAGCCTTTAGAATGGATACTCTTACTGTTTTCTTGTGAAATCGTCGTGAAATCTTTCTGACAGTTGCTAAGCATGATCATATCTCTAATTAGAGTAACACACAGTGAAACAGACAAGATCCTTAAAAGTTATGCTCCACTGTCCTTCAACAAATACTGTTTTCAAAAGTAAGGGTCTAGGAGAGCAGGTCATTTGTCATGATTTTGTGAAACTGAGTGTAGATTTACATTGTGTAGCACTTGCTCAAGTAACTGACAATGACCCAAACCTGAGGTTGGTGCATTGTTTTCCTCGAAATTCCCCAGTGTGCTCGTTAGTACTGCTCTGCATCTAGCAAACCCCAGACGCATGCACCGAGGCCTGCAGGACGGCTGTCCTTTTGATATGTGCATTGTCTTTAAGTGTAATTAAGACACTCATCCTAAATATTTTCCACAAATTAATATGGTTTCTTCACTCTTAATGTTGTCTTCTTAAGAGTTGTTTATTCAAGGTGAAAACTGTTTATTCTGTAAAGCATCAGTCTATTGTATGTACTCCACAATGGCCTTTCCATTACCTTTTCTCATTGATCTTCCCATCAGTTTCCTTGTTGTGGGTCATCCTCCTCTTTATTCCAGGCAGTAATTATTTATTCCTGTACTTGGCAAACCAAATGATTCTGTGTTTCAGGATTCTGGCCAACATATGCCAACACAGTCCTAATTAAAAATGCTGGCAACTAAATATAAGACTTAAGTAGTACCCCAATTTATAAGTCACATGTTATTTTCTGCTAGGAATTACTCTCCTCCTCCTAAAATAAAGGGAGAGATTTTATTAACTAACTTTGATAATGGAACTTATATCCCAGACGCTCCTTAAGTGTGTCTTTGGAGGTTGTTCCGACTAACACAATGCTGACTCTCCCTTAGTACTACTCTTAAATGGGCTCATGTGGCCGTTAGATAATTTCAAGTCAACTTGACAAATAAGTATAGGAGTAGAGTCTAGCCCGTCAATTAGGTCACAGTCTGATGATGTCCCCTGGTGGGAGTGGTCTTCTAGTAAGGATTCTGGGACTTTCTCTCTTTCTCTGCCTTTATCTTCTTGTTGACAAGCCACACAGCCTTGCTGAGCCCTATGAGAACTTTTTTTCTCTCTGTTTTACCTACCTGTTGGAAAGCCACACTCTCTGAACTAGAAGAGCTATGTGGAGACTCATGCCAGCACTGACAGGGATCCAACTGTCATTGGATCCACAAGACTGAGCACCAATGGCCTGTAATTGTCCTACATTTTCAATCATTGTATGTGACGACGTGAAAGTGAAGAAGGATTTTTGGACTAATATTGGCCTTATGGACTAATATCAGACCTACAAATTTGTTCTGGACTAGATATTTTCTTGTTATACAATTACTCTTTGACATAAAGCTATTTCTTGGGCTGAGCCCCGGTGGTGTAGTGGTTGTTCACGGGACTGCGGTCCATTGGGACGGAGGTTCAATTCCAGCAGTGGGGCTGGGCCTTCTACTCCCACCACCGGAGAGCAGTGATGCCCCCCAAAACAAAAAACAAACAAGCAAACAAACAAACAAATCACTAAAAAAAAAAAAGCTATTTCTTATACACATATGCGTGTCCTTGGGTTTGTTTCTCCAGTCAACCTGGCCTAACACAACTACAAAAACACTCAGGGTAGGGGTTCTCAAGAAAATCAGTAAATAATTGATCGATAGTTTTTTCTTTTCCTTATTTTCTTACCACCATTGTTGAACATCTGAAAGAAGCCATTTGTAAACATGTGTTTTCAAACATATCACCAACAACTGCTGTACTTGGAGTTTCTAATGGTAAGTTGGGCCTGGAGTCCTATTTGAGAAGAGAGGTGGTAAATTTCACTCTGCCCTATTTGGAAGTACAGTGGTGGTGGTAAGAAGTACTGAAACTGGACTCAGTTTTTGTGTGAATGTGAATTCCAGTCAACTAGTTAACTGGAATAACTCCCCCCCCCGCCCCCCGCAAACTCTTCATGTTTTCATTCTTCGTTAAAGGTAAAAATATTGTATTTTATTGGAACTAACTTGCTGTAAGGTGCTAAATGTTAGACAGTATTATTTGATTGACCATTATCGCTCTAAAACATAGCATGTAGTACCAACAAGGCAAATAACTCAATGGAAGTGAAAACCAACAGTTCAAGTAATAATCACATTCTGACTGTACTCTGACCCTGAGAAGCCTTTTATTATAATATGTGCTCTCATACTAGTAATGCTAGAATAAGAAAAAATACCAGGTTTTCAAATCAAAGAACTGTTGTGCTCTCTATGCAGGAGTACTCCAAAAAAAAAAACTTGAACAGAACTCCTCTGGACAAAGCTTTTCTAGTGGATATTTTCCCCATTTGGTGAGTGTCAAGCAACTTTCTCTGAGTTAGTGCACCCAGTGGTGTTACCTGGGAAGATTCTCTCTGATCAGAGTGAATTTTTTTCTTAAAAGCAGTTTTGCTGGGCTGAGCCCTGGTGGTGTAGTGGTTGTGCCACTACACAGTGACTGTGTAGTGACTGTGGCCCACTGGGTTGGTGGTTCAAATCCAGCAGCAATTCTCCAGGAGCAAGGCTGGGCCTCCTACTCCAACCAGAGGGCAGTGATGCCCCCGCCCCACCAAAAAAAAAAAGCAATTTTGTTGCCCCTTGTGTGGCTGTGACATTTTGTTGTTACAGAAACTTGTGATGTTGAACACAGCTTACAAAGACAGCACTATAGCAAAAACTCCAGTGTATGAGTGGTTTTGTCATGCCAACAAAGGTAAAATGTCGATTGATGACAAATCTTGTTCTGGAGTCCATCAACATCCCAAACATACGAAAATGTCAATTTATAGAGCAATTGAAGTTTGTTCTACCAGGTCAGCCTGTTAATCAAGCTTTCTATTTAATGGTTCTGAAAAGACAGAATAATAGTGTGTGTCTAAAAGGCCTGATTTGGGGACTGGTTTTGCCACCACAGAAATGCACCCATGTCAGGGGGGCAGGTTTTTTGCAAAAACAGCACGTACACCTGACCTTACAATATGTGACTTTTTTTTTGACCATGAATGAAGACGGACAGAAAAGGACAGCAATTTGACAAGAGGTGAAGAAAAAAAATAAGGGATGTGCTGTCAGTCATCCAAACAGATGAGTTTGAAAAATGCTTCCAAGAAAGGAGTCGCAGATTTGACAAAAGTATTAAAGTCTAATGGAGAGTACTTTGAAGGTGGTCAAGTGGTTTTATATAAAAAAATTAAACACATAGCTTTGAAAAAAACCTGGGTTTTTTTTGGGTGTGGGGAGTGGGCGATACCCCCATGTTTGAATCATCACCACTCACTGCCATGGATGAGATGCTTTTTGATCGGGGTAGAACTACCCCCTGTGGATTTGCAAGACTGTAAGTCCTTATGGTGGTAGATAGTCCCATCTTTCTCCTGAGTCGTCTTCGATGATTTCTGAACTGCAGACCTTTTTATTAGCATCCCATTGCATAGTCACTCTGCCGCTAGTGTTCCTTTTTTATATAGGAATAAATGAGCTAATAGAAAAGGCCTTTAGAAGAATGTTCAAGAAATTTATTATTTGTATTTTTCTACCTGTTTAATTAATAAGCACACGACTACATGATTAATAGGATAATCAGAATTAATTTGCAAACAATTTTTGTTGGTGGGGTGGGGTATGGAGGGCGGTGGGGAGTCCACAAACAGTTGCGATCAAGTGGATTCTACTCATGGCAACCCACTGTGAGCCAGAGTAAAATTTACTCTATACCATGTTCAATGGCTGATTATTTGGAAATACATCAGTAGTCTCATCCTGCCTGCCTGCCCTCCACCCAGTGTCCCAGTGACTATGAGTAGTCTAGAACCATGAAATGTCCTTCATTGAGCCATAAAGCATTTAATAGTTTGCATTTCATAAACACATCAGTAAGGAAAGTCAAGAGAAACTACTTTAAATCATGACTTTACTCAAGAATAATAAAAATTTCATTTTATTTAAATAGTCTGAAATTTAGTGGTCCTTATGATGACTCACAATGAATGTAGAGACACCCCTAAAGCCTGCTGAGTCTTCAGTAATGTACTGGTGGTAAACTTTCTAAATTTTTCTCATAAAATGTTGACAAAGCCCTAGATAGGCATGACTGGGCCCTTGCATGTGACCAAATGATCTGGTTGTGAATAATAGCTTCTTTGTGCTATCCTCAGCGTCCTGATGGTTAACTGTGGTACTGCAAACTGCATGATCCACAGTTCAAAACCACCAACTCCACAGGAGAAATACTGGGTTTTCTACTTTCATAAACAGTTTCAGTCTCGGAAACTCACAAGGGGTCACTATGAGTCAGTATTGACTCAATGGTAGTGAGAGTATTATCCTTTGATGTGTTTCCCAAAAGGATACTGGTCCACATTGATGACTATTTTAGCCGCATGAATGTACTGATATAGAATATTGTGCATTCGAAGGCCAAAAGTGAAGCAAAAACATTTTCTTGCTCATGTCTCTAGACTTTGTCACCTATGCCTATTGCCTTCATTATGTAAAAATATAAATAGAACATACTTTGTTGGTCTGTGATCCTCTGATACCTCTTATGGTAAAAATTAACTGCATAGATGATCTGATTTTAAAAGCCTGGAAAAAATTAAGGAGGTATCCTTTATAAATTGGCAATCCTTTTCCTTTAACATATTTTCTACATTCTACATGGAAATACTTCTCTAATTTGAGCAAGCAGAGTTAGAGTTGTCACCTTAGGGAAAAGGTTCTTCTTGGAGGGTATTCCATTTAAATTTTCTCTCCTGATACATGACTATTATATAATCACTGATTGGTAAAAAAATATGTGGCCTAAATAGCTACCTTAAGCCTAAGATTTCAATATTGAAAGATTTTATGGGCAAAATATTGAATGATGTAGTAAATATCAAAATAAGATGGAAAGAATACACACTCACTGCACCAAAAAGAAATAGCATACTGTTAACTACTTTAAGAGGTAGCATATGAGCAAGAATTAATGGTACTGAATGAAGAATTCCAAACTGTACTAAAGATATTAGCCTAAACTAAGTGTATGGAAACAGCAATAGAAATGTTTGAACAAGCTGATGAAGTACTGGAAGAAGTCATTCATTTATGCTAAGAAATTTGGAACACAGCTAGCTGGCCAACTAACTGAAAGAGACCCATGTTTGTATTTATTGCATAGAATAGCAACCCAACAGAATCCACAAATGATAGAACACTATCACTAATATCACATACAAACAAAATGTTTCTGAGGGTCATCCAAAAATGGTTGAGCTGTACATTGACAGGAAGCTGCGAGAGAAATAGGCCAGATTCAGAAGATGACTCAGCTGAAAGCAGAGACTACTAGAAAGATGTTTACCTGTATTTATAGAGTCTTCAGAGGCAGTAGACTGTGTGGATAATAACAAACTGTGGATAGCCTTGAGAAGAATGAAAACTGCAGAACTCTTCATTGTTCTCATACATGGATCAAGTGTCAGTTTTCAAGCAGAACCATACTCCATGGTTCAAAATCAAGAAAGAGGTGCATAAGGTTTGTATCCTTTCTTCATACTGTTGAATCTGCATGCTGAACAAATCATCGAAAAGATGGTAGAATATGGAATCAGAATTGGAAGTCTTATGAACAACCTGTGATGTGCAGATGACACCAATTTTCTTGTTGAAAGGGAGGAGAACTGAAAGCACTTGCTGGTGAAGATCAAGGTCAACTTAATGTAAACACAACCAAATCCACATAGCTGGGCCAATAGGCAATATGCACGATAAGTGGAGAAAAGACTGAGTTTGCGAAAGATTTTGTCTTGCTTGAATTTATAATAAAAGCTCAATGAAGCAAATCAAGAGATCAAGTGATACATTGCATTGGATACATCTATAGCATAAGGCTTATTTACAGTGTTGAAAAGCAAGGATGTGAGATTGAGGACTAAGTTGTACCTGAGCCAAGTACTGAAAATATCCAAGCCATGGTATTTTCACTCATTTCATATGTATGTCAAAGGTAGACATTGACTAAGGAAAACTAAAAAAGTGATGTATTTGAACTACAGTGTTGGTGAGGAATATTGAAAGTACCATTGACTATCAAAAGAAGAAGTACAACTCAAATGCTCTTAGAAGCAAGGATGGTGAGACTTTGCCCCATGTACTTTGGACATATTGTCAGGAGACAGCAGTCCCTGGAAAAGGCCAACATGCTTAATTCTATAGATGGGGTGGTGAAAAAGAAGAAGGCTTTCAATGAGATCAATTGATACAGTGGCTGCAACAATGGGCTCAATTATAGAAGCAATTGTGAGGATGATATAGGGGTGAGATTTTTTTTTTCATATGCTGTTCCTACGGTCTCTCTGAGTCGGAATCAAATGGACAGCACTGAACAACAGTTATCCTTCAACTGTCACATTCAATTAAACTTTATCATTGGAGGTTTTAATTAAGAGATAACTAAAATATCGCTCAATCAGTACTATTTCTACCAGATTGGGTTTTTTATTGAGTTTACCTATCAGGTAACCAGTACTCCTATTCCAGTCGATATTAAGTATAGTGCTATCTCTTGATTCAAAAAAATGAAAATGAAATAGGAAAGAATCATTTAAATTACCATATATTCTTTGAATACATCAATGGTTTGCATTTTGGCCCCTCAAATAAGGAATATCAAGTTTCAGACTTACAAGGGCATTTGCTAGTTGTATTTATAAAGTAATTTCTATTAACTATCAAAAGAATGCAATGTCTAAATGGAGTTATTGAATTGCTGTAATTATGCTTAAACAGATTCAGTGATCCGTGATGCAGTACTTCCCCAAGGCCAATGAAGAAACATGTCAAGAAGTACTTGCAGCAATTCTACAGCAAGGGTTTTAGACATTAGCAAGTTTTGACAGTGAAAGTACCCAAAAATTCAGAATCAAATTTTTCTGAGACAAGTTCTAGACACTTGTCTACATAAGAGTAAATTAAACTTCCAAAAATTTAAATTCTTTTACTTTTGAGCACTTTGCTATGTCTTATAATACTTATGGAGAAAATACAAAATCAAAGTCAATTTATCTAGGTAGGAAAAGCTAGCATTTGTTTCTCCAATTATTTTCAGATTTTTCTTTCTGCTGAAATTATTGGAATACAAAGCAAGGAATGCCTCAAAATGTTAGGGAACCACTTTCGATTCTCTTCAGCAAATATGCACCCAAGTTCTACTGAAAGAAACACATGGAAATTGCTAAGAGATTTAAAAAGCATCAAAGGGGTTACATTTTGGAAGACTTTCCAAATGAAATAATCCCCAAATGGGCTGACCTTGACAGCTTTGAAGCTTAGAAAGAGAGAACAGAGGAGATAATTAGCTGTGTGAGGAATAAGATGGATTAAATAAATCACTTTTCCTTGGCATCGATCCCATCCACTTCAGAAGAGAAGAGACAGAAGGCCAGGAGCAGTAAACGTTTTAAAGAAACGACCATCTAAGTGTGCCATGCTCAGAGGAGAGTGTTCCACTACTTCAAGGCAATTTTGGTGACAATTCTGACCCTGAGATAAAATTCTAGGACTCGCAGTCCAAATGGAATTAGGATCATATTCCATTATATACTGTATTCTTTACAAATGATTTGTTTATCATAGATTGGCATGTTTATAACATATTCAATGCTATACTTATTAATAAAGAAAATAATTTTAATATGAAGACTGTAAAGGGAAAAAAGGAACAGATTTATGTAAGAGAGAAAGGGTGTAACAAATCAGTAAAACTACAGTGAAGAACAACACTTTATAAAATAGTTTAATAAGTAACTTTGTAAGTAATACCTGGATAGTATTTATTTTTTAAGAGATTTATTTTATGTGTTTCACAAACTATACAATTCAGTAATTCAGTCACATTAAGAATAAATGTTCAATCATCACAATAATTTTCTCCATCCTTGTACTCATTGTTATTAGTTCCCGACTTTCACCAAAAATGTTCTGCATACCCACAAGAAATCATTAAAACAGTTACTGTCTCTATAGATATACCCACCTAGATTTTATAGGGAAAAATTTTTAAAAAAGAAAACAAAAACTAGCAACAAGAAAGTAAAACAGAGAGAAATTTCAATCAAAAAGAAAGCAGAAAATACATATAAACTAGAACAAATTCAAAATAGGCTATGAGGGAGATAAAATTATGGTCTTAAATTTTAACGTAATTGAATCTATAACAATACACTTTCCAATACATTTTGTATGATTGCAAGGCTATTCACATCCGTGGTCTATGGTCAGTGGGGTTCCACTAGGTGCTTAATTCACATGTATTTCTCTTTTCACTTAAAAAACAAAAACCTAAACAACTTTAAAATGGGTCAAAAGTGAGATCAAACAATAAGATACTACATTTTAACCTACTGGATGTATTTGAGTATAAGCCAACTCAAATATCAGCCAAGGCACATAATTTTACCAAAAAAAAAATCCTGCATTAAAAATGTGCTGAAGCCAGTCAAGGTACAGTGTAGTAACCATGACATATGCAACTTTCCTCTAGTTCTCAAAAGCTTCTTCCCACCCACTATCATGGTCCCAAGTCTACCAGACAAATCCAGCTAGGCCAGGGGATGTACACTGGAGTCAGAAACATGGGGAATTTAGGATAGATGATCCCTCGGGACTAGTGGTGGGAGTGGAGATACTGGGAGGGAGGAGGGATGGTGGAATAGAAAGGGGGAACCAATTTCAGGGATCTACATTTAACCTCCTCTCTGGGTGATAGACAACAGGGAAGCGAGTGAAGGGATACATTGGACAGTGTACAATATGAAAAAGTAATAACAATTTGTAAATTATTAAGAGTTCATGGGGGAGAGGTTGCGAGGAGGGAAGAGAAATATGAGGAGCTTGTGCTGGAGGCCTAAGTGGAGGGAGGATATTTTGAGAGTAATGATGGCAACAAGTGCGTAAATGTGGCCTGCATACAATTGATATATGGATCATAATGGGAGTTGTATGAGTCCCCAATAAAATGATTTATATATTTAAAAAAAGGGAGCTTATATCAAGGGCTCAAGTAGAAAATATTTGGAAATGAATATGGCAACATGTGCACAAAATATGCTTCATATAAATGATGTATTGAATGTTATAAGAGCTGTAAGAGCCCCCAATAAAATCATTAAAAAAGAAAAAAATGTACTGAAAAACTCAGCATAAACACGAGGATATATGGTAACTACACTACACCTACCACAATCAAATTACAATGCTCTCTGTCTGATAACAAGGCTATCCACAACCCACACAATTGTCCGAGGGGACGCTTTGGAGACGTGATCTATGTGTGGACCCTGCAAATGGATTCTGGGCCTCCACTGTCCTCCATAGCCTTCTGCAAATCAGGTGTTTGCTATTTAAGCTCTGATACCATTCCCTCATTTCTGTTTGGATTTTATTATTTACAATCCTAGGATCACATAGACTGATGTGGGTGTTTCATGTAGACTTAGTTGATGCCTTACGCAGATGGTGGCTGTTTGAAGACTGACCTTTGAGATCTCGGACACTATTCTAGAAGAAATAGAGGGGCTCTATCCATTTTTATCACCACACTTTATTCAGTTATCTCTTTAGAAGGCTGAGTATCAACCAAGACCGTGCCATAAGAACTAATTGCTCTTAGATTGGGGCTAGAATTTAAGTTGCTAACATTTATTAAACTAATAGGCTGTGTCTAGCATGATTGTCTATGTTTTCTTGCTTAATTGACCTAACACACATAACTAAACCTAGTTTAATTTTTATTATAATATTACAGTTCAATTTTTATTATAATATTACTATTCTCATTTAAACATAAAACCTGAGGCAAAACACAGTTAAATAAATCCTCAGGACAAGTGTATTGATACATAATAGAACTAGGACTCACTCACCGGCCCCAGAGTCTTTTGTCCCAAACCTTCCATGGGCTCCACACCCTGCCCCCCGCATACACACCAGACCCTCCTGCTACCCACTAGAAGCCCCCACATTCCAGAGTTGACACATTATGCCTTTCTCAGGGTCCAAGTGCAGCCTCTGTGCCTTGGAGTCCCCCAGGCCTGGCCAGGGTCCCAGAGGCCAGGATCTGTCTCTTATCCCTGTGGGGACTTCAGAAACTAGAGAACCTGGCCTGTGTGCCTTCTAGGCCTGCATAGAGAGCGCCATGCCATCGCCAGGCTCTCTTCCACAGGGTACAGGGTAGTGTCCTGTACACGGGACAATCGAGTCCTGAGGCTTTAGGAGACTTAATGGAATGCAGGCCCTCCATTTCAACCCCTAAACCTGGGCTCCCAGTGAAGCCCTGGTGTTTACTCCAACCTGCTGGCCCGGGCTGTGTGCCCTGTTTGGCCTGGTAGTGGTAGGGGGTGGGGAATCTCTATAGCTACTATCACTGGCCTGGACCAGTGCCTACCCACCTCCTACCCACCCCTCACCCCCAACCCTGACACACACACACACACACACATACACACACACACGTTGGTCAAGCATTAAGGAATGGAACCATTTGGCTCTCCAAAAGACTTGCTCTAGATTTTTTTCTGGGTTAGGCCCTGTTCCCTACCCACCCCCACAGTCCAGGGAAGAACAGTTAAATAACTCCTCACCGCTGAAGCCTGAACAGTCTGACTCCCACCATAAGGCCACTGAATTCTAGGTTATGGCTTCTGAATCTAGAACCTTCAACACTATGCTGCATCCTGGTTCCTTGACCATAATCCAGAAAGGAGCCCGCCACTAGGTTCCCACATTGACCTTCAGGCTCTTGACCGCAGGAGCTTTGCCCTGCCTCCTGGCTTCGGTGACAGGCAGGGGCCTCTCCTGTGTGTGCAGTGTCAGGAACACTGCTTGGTTTGTCATTGGGTAGAGGAGGGCAGAAGGGGTATGATTGAAGTGTGTCAATAGATAATACACCTATATTAAAGGAAGACATTCTGGCTGTACGTCTTCTAAGACAGTTTGTCTGTTGTTCCAGAAGTACTTTCAATATTCTTCATCAGTAATTCAAATTACTTCAAATTACTTACTTCATCATCATTCAAATGCAGTGATTCTTCATTTTCCTTATTTTAAAAAGTTAAATCATTTATTGAGAGCTTGTACAATTCTTATCACCATCCACATGTGCATCCATTGTGTCAAGGGCCCTTGTACATTTGTTTCCCTCATCATTCTCAAAGCTATTGCTTTTTACTTGAGCCCCTTGTATCTGCTCTTTATTTTCTCCTCCCTCTCCTCTCCCCCTTGAGCCCTTGATAATTTATACATTACTATTTTTGTCATATCTTACACCATCCAACATCTCCCTTCACACACTTCTCCACTGCCCATCCCCTAGGGAGGAGGTTATGTGCAAATCCTTGCAATCTGTTCCCCCTTTCTTCCTCACCTTCCATTCACCCTCTGTGGCAGTCCTGTGCTTATGTTAATTTTATAATTGAAGTGTAGGGGTGGAGTCAGGCCTGTTAATCTGGAGATAGCCATTGAGTAGCCTATGAGGCCTCTGTGTGGGCATGGCTTTCACCTGAGACTCCTGGGAAATCTCGTGATATTTCCCTTGTAAAGATGGAAGCTATCTTCCCCAGTTGTTGGGAGTTAGTTTCAGAGATGATTAATCATGGACAAGACAAGCTGCCAGCGTTCGAGAAGCTGGAGGAGCCGGTGGAGTGACCACACAGTTTTGCCTTGATGGAGTCAGACCTCTGAGGCTGGGGCAGCCACATGGAGGCCTCTTCCAGCGATGAATTGCTTCTGCCACTACGGGATGCTGTTGATGGACCCTGAGCCCTGGAAGCGAGGAGTCATGGGGAGACCCCTGTCAGTGCTGGGACTCTGTAGCCACTGACCTGTGACTTAGTGGGTCAGAAGGAGACTTTATGGACTGATTTCGGACATATGTGTTAATATCAGACTTGTGACTTTGAGCTGGACTGGGCTGGGATGTTTTCTCAATGTCCTGTTCCCCTTGAATATAAACCCATTCCTTATATCCATATGCGTGTCTTTGAAATTTGTTCCTCTAGTCTATCGGGACTAGCATACCCTCCCAGTACCACCCTTCTCACCATTGGTCCTGAGGGGTTCTTTTGTCCTGGGTCCCCTGTGCTTCCAGTTCTTATCTGTGCCAGTGTACATCCTCCAGTCCAGCCAGATTTATAAGGTAGAACCGTGATCATGATAGTGGGGGCAGTGGGTGGGGGGAGGGAGCAAGCAAGAACTAGAGGGACAGTGTATGTTTCATCATCGCTACACTACACCCTGACTGCACCGAGAGCTTTTTGTAAGCGGATGCCCAGTTGCCAACAGATGGGCTTTGGGTCTGCACTCTACACCCCCTTATTCACAATGATATACTTTTTTGTTCTTTGATGCCTTACAGCTTATCCCTTCAACATCTCATGATCACACAGGCTGTTGGGTTTCTTCCATGTAGGCTTTGTTGTTTCTCAGCTAGATGGCCACTTATTTATCTTCAAGCCTTTAAGACCCCCAGGTGCTATATCTTTCCATAGCTGGGCACCATCAGCTTTCTTCGCCACATTTATATGGGTACATACCTGGGGTGAGGACCAGGTACTATGGCAGAGGCCAGACTAAACTCAGGGATACATATGGTATTCCACTTAAAAGCAGGAGAAAACAAAGATGTAGATAGCCGAGGGAACAGGGCACGAACTCACTCAAGAGGATGACATTGTTTATATCTCCACCGGGAAAGAAGGATCAGATTTCAACCTGGTGTTCCAAGACTAGGATGCAACACACTAACATGAAGCAGGGAACCAATAGAGAGGCCTGAGGGGCCCGCCCCATTACTAACTAAGTGGACACCACCCCCACCACCCCACTCCCCATGACTGAAGAAGTCACTTCAGAGGACAGCATTGGGACAGCACTAGGAAAGGGACTTTTCTAATCAGAGGAGCCAATGAGGGGGAGGGAAAAAAGAGTGAAGAACATCCTGACCCATCGAACCTTGAGAACAATATATCTGCTCAGGGCAGCCAATACCCAGAGAGGACTATAGGGTCCACCTCGCCACAAGACACAATGTTCCTCACTGACTCATAGCACCATAGAGGACAACACTGGAGACACACAACAGGAATTGTGCCTGCCCTGAGCCCACCATGACAAAGTCAGACACTGACGGCATGCAACAGAGCAACAAGGGGAGAAGGGCAATGAAGTCCCCAGGGAAGACCAAAAATAGACTGTGGGGGCCAGGACAAAGAGCCCCATCAGACTCGACTTGAAAACACTCGTAAAGGACAACACATAGACCTTGAATCATTTACAGGGTTTGTTGCTGTTGTCTTTTTGTTGTGGTTGTAGTCATAGCTATTGTTCTATTATTTATTGTCATGCGTAGATGCGTATTGTTGTCACTGCATGTCTATCTGGAAGGGATAGGTGAGATAAGCAAGCCGGATGAGAGAACAACAGGATGACAGTTCCAGGGGAACATGGAAGGGTGAGGGGAGGAAGTGGGTGCTAGCAAACCCAGGGACAAGGGAACAACAAGTGACCGAAAATTGATGGCGAGGAAGGTGTAGAAGGTCTGGCAGGGCTGGATCAAGGGCAATGTAGCCAAGAGGAATTTCTAAATCCCAAAAGAAGGCTGAACATGATGGTGGGACAAGAGGAAAGTAAAAAAAAAAATTAGAGAAAAGAACTAGGAGGCAAATGGCACTTATAGAGATCTAAATATAGGCATATCTATAATTCATATGCATATATATTTATATATGATGAGGGAAAATAGATCTATGTACTTATATTTATAGGTTTAGTATTATGTTAACAGATGGACAGTGTGCCCCTACTCAGTACTCCCTCAACACAAGAACACTTTCATCTAATAATTCAGCAGTCTGAGGTGCTCACCTTCCCCACACGATCGCTAAAGACAACGTGGGTGCATTTTCCTTACTTAATGAAAAAATTTCACATATATAGGAGGTGATTGAGGATTCCTTGAATTGCATAAGGCACACTTTACTCCTCAAAGCAATGTCCTTACTCTTCAATAATTTAAAGAAGTCTTGTGCAGCAACTTTGCCCAATGCGATATGTCATTTGATTTTTGACTGCTGCATCCTTGGATTGTGGACCAAGCAAGATGAAAATTTGACAATTTCATCATTTTCTTGATTTATCATGATGCTATTCATTGGTCAAGTTCTGATTATTTTGTTTTTGCTTATATTGAATTCCAACCCTGAAAAGCTGTGGGATGACATCAAAGACATCACACACGAGGAAAGGGAAAATGTGATTAAAAAGACAGAAAAGAAAGAAAAGACCAGATGGATGTCAGAAGAGATTCTGAATCTTAAAGTGGCTAAAGGAAATGGAGGAAATATTGATGTAGAAAACCTGAAGAGAAGGTTTCAAAGGAAAGTTTTAGAAGACAAAGTTAAGTATTGTAATACAATGTGTAAATACTTGCAACACCCTGGTGGTACAGAGGATTTTGCACTGGCTGTCTACCAAAAATGCAAGTAAAGAGCATGAATGGCATTTCTCAAGCGGATAGACCTGACCAACATATAGCAACAATGCTCTTTAGTAACAAGGAGGGAGAAGCTGTGTCTTATGGACTTTGGGCAGGTTCAAGGAGAACTTGGTCTCTCGGACAGGACATCATGCCTGATGAAGGAGAGGGTCCGTGATGGCATGTGGATATTGGTTGAAAGCTGAGAATACCAGGAAGATATTTACCCCTGCTAAATGATTATCCAAAGGCAGCCAATTGCATGGATTATAATGAATTGTGGGTAAGATTTTAAAGGGGAATCCCAGAACACTGAATCATGTTTAGGCAGAACCTTAAGAAAGAGGCAGCTGCTCAGGCAGAACGAGGCTGTAGAGTATGGGTTAAAATCAAGAAAGGCCTAGATCAAGTAAAATAATCAAAGACACTTTTATACATGAAGACCATGGCATCAGAAATGGAGGAAGACTAACAAGCTGTAACATGCAGATGGCACAACTTAGCCTGATGAAAATGAAGAGAACTTGAAGCACTTACTCATGAAGACCACATCTTCCGCTTTCAGCATGACTTACAGAAGGAAAACAAAAGTCTTTAAAAATGAGGCTGAGCCCCCGTGGTGTAGTGGTTGTGCACAGGACTGCGGCTCACTGGGATGGAAGTTCATTTCCAGCAGCGGCTCCACAGGAGCAAAGACTGGGCCTCTTACTCCCACCACCAGAGGGCAGTGATGTCCCCCAAAACAAAAAAAAATGGACCATGAAAAATGCGAAAGAGTGGGCCACTTCACTGGTTCTACAATCCGCACCCATGGAAGCTACAATTAAGAAATGCACTAATGCATTGCATGGAACAAATGTGCTGAAAAAGACTCCTTTAAAGTGATAAAATTCATATATATCATGTTGAGGACTCAAGTACAGCCAATGTAAGCCATGACTTGTTCAATCATCTTATATGCAGGAAAGAGATGGAAAATGAATATGGAAGACTGAAGAATTGGTGCAATTAAAGGTTGGTGTTGGTGACGAATACGTCATTGATTATCTCTTTGATTGATAGAGCAAATAAAGATGTTTTAGAAGGAATACATTCAGAATGTTCCTCAGATGTAGTGTTTTTTGTTTCATAATACTAGACAAATCATTCCAGAGTTTTCTTTCTCAGTTATTGGTTACTTAACTCATTGTTTTGATGAAGTATTTAAAATGCTTTATAGTGAAATACAAAGCATCCTTTTGGTAATATTAGAGTTAGTTTTGACCATGGATTTTTCAATAGCTCACAAATTTGAGAGAGAAGAGAAGAGGGAAAATAAACAAGGAAAATGCTAAAATATTTATGCAATAAGAAAATGATACAAGTTCTGATTTGTCTTGTTTAATGTAATAATTCAAAATTTGAAATTATGTCTCATATTATTTGCTTATCTAAATGGCATGTAATCTCAATTATTATAGATTAGATTTTCTTTTGCCAATGCTTTTCTCTCTTATTGAGATTTTATTGGAGCTGTGCAAGTTGAGAAAAGCTGTTTTTGCTTTTTTATTTTTTGGTCTGATTTGTGGTTATAACTGATTACTTGTACATCGTGGGTGAATTGATTGTATATATTCTTGGAAAGACGGGCCTGACTTCTATCCTATTATTTTCCTCAGTCCTCCCCTTAGCTGGCATAGAACCAGGTCCTTATTCCAGTTGCTTTCTATTTAGGCCAAATTTCAGGACGTCAGGCCAGCAGTTTAGCAATCTAGCCAAGTCTGTCCAACAATCCGTCTTCCTCATCTGGACCTCGAACAAGTGTGCTCACTGCAACAATTCACTGCCATGGAGCCAATCTCAGCTCCCAGGAATCCTGCATCGAGTTCCGCAGATGCGAGGTCTTTTTAGAAGCAGGTAATTCAGTCTTCTGTGGAATGGCTAATGGGTTTGAACCTTGTCATTCATCCCACCGTGCTATTAGGTCATCTAAAGTGCTGTCTAATCAGGTTAGAGCTTGTCTTTCATTCTTTGCTATTTTTTTTGAAACACCATGTTTTTGCTATGGAGGCATCTCTCCCCCCACCACACACACACATACACACACACACACACACACACACACACACACACCTTCTTCTGGTGGCAAGCCAGGCCAAGACTGGCCAGCATCCTGTGATGCCACTGGGTCCACCAGACTTTTTCAGCCACCATGATCTTCCTGCCTTCTGCATCATTGCATGTGACTCTGTGTGTTTGAAGGATTTATGGACTTGTATTAGATGTATGGACCTAGTACCGGACTCAAGGACTTGATTTGAACTGGGCTGGGATGTTTGCTTGAGAGGTCATTATTTCTTGATAGAAAACTCTCTCTCTCACAAACACACATATACAGGGGTCGCTGACTTTGTGTCTGTAGTTCACCTGGCCTAGCACCCATGATGAAACTCTTAAGGGTACAACACCCCTCAGCCCCCACACTGACTCAGTCCCTTGACTGGATCCTGTTACCTGTAGCCTTATTTTCCTGCATTCCTTTTCAGTGAGCCCAGACCTTACTATTGGCCAGTAGCCAATATCCCCTGCACCAAGTCTAACTTCTTCCCCAATAGTTACCAGCTCCCTAACACTCACTATTGTCTGCACCATCTCCTCCTGACATTGCTCTTCCTCTGTACAAGGTCTCTTCCTCTGTACAAGGTCCACCACCTGTTTCTAGAACCCTAGAAAATCGCCTGCCAATAAATATATCTGCCTAATCGCTTTGTTGTATCTTCTTTGGACTGATCTAGCTTTTGTTAGCTTGAAATGCCCATAGAACTCTTTATTCAAGGTATTTTTTTTTGCTTTTTTGGGGGGCATCACTGTCCTCTGGTGGTGGGAGTAGGAGGCCCAGCCTTTGCTCCTGTGGAGTTGGAATTGAACCTCCATCCCAGTGGGCCGCAGTCCTGCACACAACCACTAGGCCACCGTGGCTCAGCCCGGCATTTTTTTTTTCTTATATAAGATTCTAGTCAAAGAAAGATTTGTTATTTCAGGGTGTGGATTATTTCAGGTGATCAAAAGAGTGCAATATTCTCAGCATTTTGTGCACTTATAAATTACACCATTAGAAGGCCAACATCATTGGAACAGAAATTAAGAAAACCAAATATACACCAAATACTCGTTCTCAGACTCAAATAGTTTAAAAGAAACACAATAGAAACAACGGAGAATTTATGAGATTATGGAAATGAAGCTTTTATGACACTAAGAGGGCATATTGTATTATAACTGAAAACACTAGTCATAGCTTTGCTAGTGTGGGAGATAGCATAAAAAACCATTAACAATATTGTAGGTATAATTACAGTAAAATAATGTTCACCTACGCCAGCATATGTAGAATCACAGATTTGATGGACTCTAGACTTTACACAAGGTGAACTGAACAGAATTCCTTTCTCTCATCTTCTCATGAAAATCAAGACAGTAATTATGGACTGTTCACCTAAAATCCTTCTCTGATTTCAAGAAGATTGCTTTTGAATATATTTTAAAGGTCAACATGCACTTGCTTTTTAATCTGGAAAGGGGTCTATTAGGTAAGAATTGTAAATGGATCCAAATGTAGTGTAAAAACCTGTGAACTGTTTAAGTAATATGTAAGTATATTTGTACATGAAGAAAATTACTGGTCCACAATATTGTTGATAATTTTAAAATGTTATAACTCTTGACAGGCTCAATTTTATTTATAGCATATTAGAAACATAATTTCTTCTTTGGAAAAAATACACAAATGTAGAATTTAGTATGAAATGTCTCAGCAGCTTATCATGCTAGGAAGTTTTTACTGCCCCCTGGTGTTAGTTTTTGGAGAAAGTAAAATATAGTCAAATTGCTGCAGAACAGAGCTTTAGGTAAATTAATTGGGGAAATTTGTTAGAAAACAAAAACTTCCTCTAGTTATGCAACTCTAAAAACAGGAACGTAAATGCTTAATTCATGTTTAAAAGCAACAATTTGAAAAACTAAGAAATGGACACTAGCAAAGGGCTAGTAAGTGTCGGATGAGAGGTATAAAAAGTTTATGATCCATGGATAACAGGAAGCTACCATATGCTGAAATATTTAACAAAGGTGTCTATTCAAGTTCATAATTTTGAATTTAATCTTTTATCTTTACACCATCTAGTTAAGGTATTATTTATCACTTAAAGCAAAACTCTCAAAATAAAAGATCGAATGACTTATTTTCTGTTGCATAACCCTAATTCTGAAATGCTACTTCCATTTGGCCCTATGAAATTAAGAAACACATAATACTTCATTCAGTCCTCAGAGGAAAGAACGATGTATGCGTATTTGAATTTGTTTCACAAATGAAGGGCTCCTCTCAGAGAGGTACAGGTAACGTGCCTAAGCTGCTACAATGGCTAAAAGATAAGAATGATTGTAAGACCAGAAATCTAATTTCAGGGTTCCTACCCTTAACCTTTGTGTGAAGAAAAAATACGCAATAAAGAAGGAAAAGAAGTGTTGAATAAGGCAAGGTAAGTGTTGCTGATGCCAACTAACATGTAATTTCTATGTACTGTGACCGTCTCACCATAGCACATGCATTAGGCAGACCTGGGTCCCCCATAGGGGTCATCTTCTTTTTCATTTGCTTTAGAAGTTCTCCTCTGCTGGGTAGCTTCACATCAGAGATATCTAGGTACGTCTGTTTTTACTGAATATGTATCAATGTAGCATATGTCTTATCTTATTTATGGTGCGGGCTAAAATTGTAGCAGGCTATGGCACATCTTTTATTTCTGAACTGCTAGACATATGGGTTTTTCCCCTACTTTTGGACACATTTTCAACCATTAGCAGCTCATATTCAAATAGACACAGAGTTTTTTTTAACAGAGATTTAAATAAGTTTCACATTTTAAAAATTTCCCTGAATACTTTTAATCCTATAGGATGGTGTGTTTAGTGTCTATGTTCCTCTGTCTTCATGGATGACCGAGCTACGAAGGCAAGGCCACTCAGGACCCTGGAGGTGGACTCAACCTGGTGACACAGTCAGATGTAAACCAAGACCAAACTCACTGCCATTAGTCAATCCTCCCTTACAGTGGCACCCTGTGGCTTTGGGTGACTGTAACTGCTGATGGGCATAGATAGGTCAGATGAGGTGACATCAAAATGATTGCTTACAAAATTTCTGTCCAGTGTTTCAGCAGACATGTATTATTTTTAGTGAAACGATTCTTGTCTTTAGTTATAACACCAAAAAGATTCTTTGTAAGCTTAGCTTACATATATCAGTTAATTTACATGTGAACTTTGCAATGCACTTTTACCGGAGTTGTCATCATTACCTGATTAAAATGAGGCTTCAAATCATGTGGTTTCTCTCACGACAAGCATGGTTGCTATATTCATTGCCAGTGTTTATTATAATGATTGATTTGGTCAAATTTTCTGATGTTTTACAATATTGTGGTAATTAGTAATTATTGTGGTAATTACTTCTTTTAGTAAAATTTTGAGAATGAGTAATTAAAAGTAAAAGAGAAATACAAGCTCTCCTCGTTCAGTTACTTATAACGATGTAATTCTATGCAGCATTCATATACTCTAAGAAATAATTGCATTTAAGCAATTCACAGTTCTATCTATCACATATTCTTATATGACTGGAATTGCTAGTAAACATTACTACGGATCCTGTGTGGTATGCTCGGGCAGGGCCTGGAGTGCAGCAACATCATAAATTCCCATCACATAGGGTAGCAACAACTTTAGAGATACCAAAGTAGAATGAGTAATTGTGACGCGCAGGTCCTTTTTGTATTGTAACTTCAGGCCCTTGAAAGGCTATCTCTGCAAACCAGCTTTTCTACCCACATGAAAAGGAAGCTGAAGATCAAAACAAGTCATAGGATATTCATAGCACCCCAGTCTTACCTGACACGAGGAGCTGGATTCCCAGTGACTCTACATTCCAAATAAACTCTGCTTCCTTCTTCCACTTCTTGGCTCCTCAGCTTTTGGATGAATCGGGGTGCTGAGGGGAAGTGGGGTGGGTTCTGGGGTTGTGGGTGAGGGATGCTATTGCATGGCGCCCCCCCTTCCTGATCAGCCCGGTAACCGAGTCTGGCTTCAGGTAACTTCACCTCTGTGTCCAGCTCCTGGTGGTCTTCGGTGGGGCTCCGGCTGGCCGAGGCACTCATCAGGGCCGATGGTTGATTTTTAGGAGATAAGTACCCACTGTCTGGTGACGAGGACTCCCCATTTGGGCTTCTATTTCTGGGTCTTGAAGCTTCTCTAAATATAGATGTCAGCTCCTCAATGAAATTAGCCGCCTTGTCACACAGCTGGCTCTGCGTGTCAGCCTTACCTTGACACGCCGGTTTGGACAGGACGCTTGTGTTTGGAGCTTTCCCACCACGTTTGTCAGCCTTTCGGAGGTTCCGGATATAGCTGGGCCTGGCAAGCAGGGGGGATGAGGAAGGCTTCCTCTTTGGGACAGGTGAAGGGAGGCTCCCCGTTGGTGCTTTTGCCAAAGGCTGGGGAGACGCTACACCGGCCTCCGGAGGTCTTCCTATGGAGGTGTGTTCACCCAACTGGGGTTCCCTGTGAGAAGGATCCTCAGGGGTGCTTAAAGGAGAGCTGTTGAAAATGTGTGTGATCTCCTTTTCCGAGTCCAAGTCTTCCGTTTCAGACTTGGTGATTGCTCTCCGGGCCAGGTCAAGGCTCTTGTTTATCTCTTCCTGGCTGAGAAATGCAGAGAGCTCCGGGGAAAAGTCAGCGTTCCTGCCTTCTTCCTGCATGTCCGATAGAGAATCATAGAAGGCATCGTGGGAGGAAGTCTCTGACATGTTTACACAGCCTTCATACACTCTTTGACTGCTTCTGACAAGAAGACTCTGAAGATCAACTATTGTCCTGGAAGACAGCACAGACCAAAATGCTGTTAGAAGTATTAAGGCCTTTTTAAAAAGTTACCATAATCACTATTATTACAACAAGTATATTAAGTATACTTGTTACCCCACACTTCTCTAATTATACTGTAGAAGAAACACTGTGGTGAAACGAGTATAACTTTTCGTTTTTTGCTTTTAATTTAGCATGTGTCTAGTGAGTGATGATCGAGGAAGGGCTGTACTGACTAGTACTGGTCATTTAAGATGATATGTGTTATAGGAAATATGAGGGAAATGTGCATTATTGTGTGTATATGTATGTGGTGAGTGATGGTGAAGGGGGATTGATTTCCAATGTACTCAGAGCCTCCTACTTCCCTTCCTATATTTTAGCTCATCAATGTCTGAAGTACATTTAGTGTTACAATATTACGTTGATTATTGCTAATCATATTGTACTATATTGATTTCATATTATATTATATTGATTTTGCTCCTCTGGCCCTAAATATGGAATATATTTTAACAAATTTAATTTTGAAAATTTTTTCAACTAAATATTTGAAACTTTATTGTCTGCTATTTTTCTTGGACAGTCCTCATTTATGCTCATTGGTTAACAGATTGATTCAGTACCATTTTGAGCATCTGCTATGTTTCAGATGTTAGAGGTCATGTTTTAGACTAGAAGTTGGAAAAGTTTTCTATAAAGGGCTATATGGTAAATATTCTAGAGTATAATCTTTGTTTCAGTGACCCAACTCTGCCCTTGTAGATGTAGACAATATGGAAATAAATGTGACTGTGTATCAATAGAAAATTATAAACACTTAAATGGAATTTTATGTTAGTTTTTCATATCAAAAATATTATTCCTTTGAGGGATTTTATCATGACTTTTAAAAGATGTAAAGACTATTCTTTAGTTTCAGGACATACAAACACATGCAGTATTGTAGATTTGGACCATGAGATAGAATTTGTTGAATCTGGATCCAGACTAATACAATCCTAGCATTCAAGGAGTTAAAAGTCATGTGGTGTGGTAAAGAGTATCTGGAACAGACACTACACAAATAATATATAAATAATATAACATTTGATGGGGCTTCAAATGAAAATTAAAGGAATTCTGAGAGCAAAAAGAATCTAAATTTATCTTCACAAAAGAACTGTGTGTATTGCATATGAAGACACTACCAGAATTAAGTAGAAAACTCCTACTAATCTCCAAAATAATTGAGCAATAGTTTAAATCTCACTGCTGTTTTTGTACTATGTATTTTGAGACAATGATTCCACTATCATTCTTAAGCATGCTCTTTCTCTAGATTCAATAAACTCAAAACATGCCTACAGACTCTATTCCAACTTACACAGGGTGGCTTTATTTTGGGTTTCTGTGGAAGTAAATCTTTTTAGGAGCAGAGAGCCTCAGCCTTCTCCTGCAGGGTAACTGGTGTGTTTGAACTGCCGACCTTCTGGTTAACAGCCTGACTCTTACCTCATAGTGTTACTAGGGTTCTTTTTATTTTAGATATTGTTCATAAAATCAAAGACAGAAGCGTCTAGAAAAGCTTCAGTGGAAGGAGAAAAAATGGAACAAAGTGTAAGATTTTGTATTAAAGACAAAGTAGACTGTATTCTAATCTCTTGAAAAAAATTTTTTCCTTTGGAGAAAAGCTGGGTTATTTTTTTTCCCTGGCCTGGAAGAAATTCAGATTTTATACTGAGCTTAGTTTTGAGAGATATTGGGCAACATTTTGTCCCAATTACACATGTAGCTAAAAATCCAGTTAGATAATTAAAGTAAAACTTTTGGTTCATGAATTGATCAATTTCAGAAATAGAAGATAACCATTCATTCAAGTGTATTTGTGCAGGGGCTCCTATAGGCCAGACAAGGTGTTTGGTGGTGATACTCAGATTGGAAAAGACAAGATTATTGCCTTTCAGTGTATCTTAGTCTACAAGGGATACAGACAGGTAAATAAGCATATCTAATCTACTGCCCAAGTATTAAGATGTGAAAGGAAGGAAGGACTAAGTGTTTCAAAGAAACACCAGGTGTGGGAGCAGGAAAGGTTTTCTGGAATAAATGAGTCCAAAGGAGAGAACAGAAGGGCAAAGAGGAGCAAGTCAGCATAAGATGATGTTGACAGAGATCTATACAGAAGCGTCGAGAGAACATGAGAGCCTGGCGTAATTCAGATAAATTCAATTGATTACAGTTTGACTCAGGACGAGGGAAACTAGTCAGAAGTAAAAATGTCCAGCTGTGGCATCAGTTGTAGCCACAGATAAGGATTTTTTGTGGTGTAGTTTTGTTTGTGGTCTTGTCTACAGCCATTTCCAGGCTACATTGGGTGAGATACCTGGACTCCTATCAATAAATTCCTCTTGGTACTTATATTGCTGTGTTAAGCTGATTCGACTAGAGAAACAAATTCAGGAAGACAAGCCAAATGTCTATATGTATCTAGTCTCCAGTCAGCTATTTATTTCCAATATGCCTCCATATTAGTTCCTCAAGCTGCCAACCTGATCGACGGGCTAGACTCCACCTCCTTGCAAGTTGACAGAAAATTATGTAACTGCCACAAACCACCCCTTGTCCACTTGACACTTTTATACAACTCTTTAGCCATTTACAATTTTTCCTTACTCATGAGTTTTTTTTAAAATTCATTTTATTGGGGACTCATACAGCACTCATCATAATGTATACGTACATACATACATACATACATTGTGTCAGTAGTTACATCTTTTCTGGGATGAGGTGGGGTTCTTTTTTTTTTTTTTTTGATTTGTGAGAAGTAAGCCAGTTTTATAGGGCAAGCAAGCTTAGGCAACACGTTGGATGCAACACAGTAATGGGAGAAAGATGAGGCGGTAGAGGGGATAGGGAGATAAAAGGGAGTTCAAAAAGGAAAGGATAGCAGAGGGAAAAGGGCACTAATCTACCCGGGGTTGGGGGGGTAGAGTACTGGTCTAGTCTTCACAGAAACCCGAGTGGGCAAGCAGTTCCTACCACAAAACACCTTACTCATGAGTTTTAGCCATTTACAATTTTTAAACTAAACAATAATAGAATCATATCTGTATCTAACAGGATAAAACTAACATGCCTATAATCCAATATGTTCCAAAGCCTCATATAAACATAATATTCCATAAGTGAACAACACAACACTATCCTATGCCTAACAATGGCAGTTAAGTAACACCTACACTTTAATCCTATGAATATATCCCCCTACCTATGAAAGTTTGTAAGTCAACCACTTCATGTGTTTATCCTCCCCATTCTGGATAACTACTTTCTATATTGCTCACTTACATCAACCCAGTGCTTTGAGAAGACATTCATATTCTTTGATGTGAAGAACCTTCTTTCCAACTGGAAACTTGTGAAGTCTGCATCCATAAGCAAACTCAAATCAGTACTAGCAATCCATAAAGCCAGCAGCAATATGCACCAGTTCACAGGCTCAAAAATCTTCTCTTCATCTGGTCAGCTCAATGTTGGTTGCCTCACTTAGCCTCACCAGGATGCCACCTCGCCTTTAGACCATGGGCACTATCATAAATTCTCAGCAACCCTAGCTGCCTGTGCTAGGTCATAAACTTCAGACTAGTCAACCTGCTCTGATTTTCTCCTCCAGTCCCTATGAACCAGTTCCATAGGTGTCAGTGGCCAGACTCAATCCCTCTCTTTATTGCTGCATTTCTCTCACTTCCACTCAACAAGTAGATGCAGGTGGTCACCTAGCAAGAATTTAACATCTCCACAAACTCCTTTAATGTTCAGTCCTAGAGAAGAGAATTTCTTCACGGTTCCAGATTTTTCCTGCCTCAAGCATGAAGTACTTGTTCAAAATTCAAAAATCCAAAAAATTCCTTTTCTTTCTCTTCAGTCTGTCAACAACCTCCTAGAGAAGTCTCTTCACCTTCAAATGTCCTTAGCACTCAGACAATGAGTGGGACTTAGCTTTTCAGTGTCTTCTTTTCAGGCATGTGTGAAACCCATTTAAAGAAAAAAATTAAAGACTCAAGGCAGTGGGCCTACAAGTTCTTTATTTTCATATTTTCCAATAATTACTTCTATCAACAATACTAAGCAGAAGAAAGCAGAAAAAACAAAGCAGAATCAGATACTAAATTCAATTCTTAAAATAGTCAACTTCAATCCTTATTTAATTTATCTTAATCCTTATCTAAACGATTCCATTGATACAAAATATTGTCTTAGACCTCTACTGAATGAAAGCAGGGCTGGGCCTTTTGTCAGCCATGTGACCTCTGTCAGTCAGTTTCATTAAGCAACTCTGAGAAATTAAATCTACAATTTCTACCTTTGAGTTCAAAATATACATTAACAACATTCATTTTCATCATTTCAAATAGTAATAGCCAAAGAAAACAAATAATCAAAATTTTGACTTCCCATATTCTTTCCAGAAAAAAACCCCAGTAAATGCAAGACCATATCTGACCTCTGGCTAGCTAAAGAAGAAAAACTTCCCCAAGGCCGAGGTCAAATAAGCATCTGCGCTCCATTTTTAGGATTTGTTTCTCTAGCACCCCATTTCCAAGGTACTATAATGGGTCAGCCCAGGTAGACAAGAGAAAAAATATAGAAATACTTATATATGTGTAAAAGGGAACTTTATATCAAAGAACAATTGTACATTAAGTGAACATTCCAGCTCATCCCAGATCAAACCCATCAAATCCAATATTAGCCCATATTCCTGGTACCAGTTTATAAATTCCCCTTCAGACTCACAGAACACATGCAATGACACCGAATACAGGCAGATAACAGGCCAGTGGATGGTGGAAGCATTTCAGTGCTGGCGTGGGTTTCCATGTCACAGAATCTCTGTTTTGTCTTCCTGCTGACAATCCAGATGTGCTATGCTCATAGAGGCAGAGCCCTGGAGTTCTGGAGGAGCTATCTGGAGACCCATGCAAGCACTGAGATACTTCCAACACCACTGGATTCACAAGACTTTCCACCCACTGAGCCATGATCTTCCTGCATTCAGTGTCCTTGCATGTGTTATGTGAATCTAAAAAGGAATGATAGACTGGTGTTAGACATTTGGCATATGGGTTTGGTCTGAATTGGGCTTATGTTTTCTTAATGTACAATTGCGCTTTGATATAAAATTCTCTCTTACACACATATGAGTGTCTCTGGATTTGTTTCTCCAGTCGACCCAGACTAAAAAATTTGGTCAAATGAGATTTCTGTTGTTTGCTATTAAGAAATACAATTGATAGTATATATTTTTAAAAGATGACCATGATCCCAGTAATTGACATTGCAATTAAAAACAATGGAATGAACTACAAACTAGTGATCAGAACTCATAGAAATCAATGACTGGTAGAATGTAGAAGCCATCCAGGGACAAATTTATGGGTTTCTTGCTGAGGAGTAGAATGCATGCTGTCATTAACTTTCAAAATAAGCTTAAGTATAGAGATAACATTTGGGAAATAAATAAATTTTATTTTATTTGTCTTCTGTTTAATGGGCCATTAGAACATCTAATATTTTTGTTCAAAAGATAGTTACAGGTACCAGCTAAGATCCTAAGACAATAGGGACAGATGTGAGGTTTATTTTACCTCTGAGAAGCACGTTAAGTCATGTGACTAGATAAGGTCAGGGAGGACAAAGAGAAATAGCAAATCCCTGACAGAAAAGAGGGCAAGGCAGGAGAGTGCATGAAAAATTGGGGACATTTAGTACCATTGACAACAATAGTTATAGAGTATGTGATAAAGGTGTATGCTAGATTCCAGGATGTGTTGAGACGTTATGGAAGAAAAATAAACTATTGATTGCAAGCATAATTAAATGTTTTGAGAAACTTGTGAAAAGGAAGAGAAATGGTAAGTAGGAGCTGGATGAGCATCCATGTAGATTCTAGGGAGTTTTTTAGTGGCTTTTAGGATAAGGTTGAAACTTGTTTCAATGCTAATGGAATAAGTCAGCAGATGGGGAATAACTGAAGAGAGATGTAAGAAAGAGAGAGTATGATTTAGATGGAATTTCTCAGGAATGAGAAGAAGTGGGTTATTATTATAGCAGAATGTAATGCTCAGATTTAGGCTCTTCCATCACCAAAAAACAGAATGAGTGAGTGAGAGTAAAAGTGTGTGTATGTGTTAGGGAGGGAGACAAAGGGAGACAATCATCTCTATAAATTTGTAAATAATCAAAGAAAAATTCTTATTTTGAAAACTTTGTTTACTGTTGGTCCATTTGGAAGACTAAGGACAGAAGACAATCTCATGTATCTATTGTCAAGTAAGATAGCCCCGGGGGTGGTTGAACCACAAGACGGGCAGTTCAGATCCACCATCTACTTCTTGAAAGAAGATGAGGCTATCATGTTACATCCTTAGAAACTCTATAGAAATCAATTAGATTTCTATAGAAATCAATTAGTTAGTTATTGCTGTTTCACGTGCATTGGGAACAATGCTCACTTAAGGTGGATGAACTAGGGGTGCTTCCGAGTGTAAAATTATCCCTGGAAAACAATCTTTCAAAGATTTTCCATTCAACACCTCAAAATTAAAAAAGCATGGATGAAAAGCAGCTCCAAACATTTCTAAGATTTTACTTATTTTTTCCCCAGGATTCTTGATAATTTTGTACTAGTTTGATGGATTCGGAAATTTAAGTAACTCAACTAGCTATATTTAATGAGTAAAGAGGAGGCAGAGAAGTAAGTGTCATTGACATTAAAGTATTTCCATTGCAGGAAATAAAAGGAATAGACTTTGAAATTTGGGGGGCAAGAGGTGCATCTACATTTTCAATCTTTCTTCTTCCCTTTCTCTTAAAGCATTTGAATTTCCTGGAAATTCCTTTCTTTTTTTCTTTGTTTTCTTGATCACCTTCACCATAAATGATTGTTTAATTGCTGTCTCCCTGAAAAACTCTCACAAGCAATAATTATCTACATTATAACCATATGTCAGATATTTCAATAAAGCAACTTCTCCATAAAGACACTCCATAAGAATTTAGGAAAAGCAGTCTTTCTGTGTTATGGCATTTCTATGTTTAGAAAATAAAAATTCCGTAGTCTTTTATAATTCTCTATTTACTGTGGATAATTTAGCAAGCTCAAAGTTAATTTTTTTACAAAAATAGAAACACTTGTTTTTTTTATACATTTAAGTCATTTTATTGGGGACTCATAACATTCTATACATCAACTATATCAAGCATATTTGTACATATATTTCCATCATCATTTCCAAAACATTTTCTACTTGAGCCCTTGGTATGAGCTCCTCTTTTTGCCTCCCCCACCCTCCCACCCTCATGAAACCTTAATCAATTATATATTATTCATGTTTCATATCTTACACTGTCTGTTTTCTCCCTTCACTCACATTTCTATTATTCGTCCCCTTCAGAGATGAGGCTATATATCTAATCTTTTCATGGGTTCCCCTTTTCTCCATCTTGCCTCTCCCTGACCATCCTTTTAGACTCATGATATCGCTACTCCCACTACTGTTGCTGAAGGGTTTATCTGTCCTAATTCCATGTGTCAAGAGCTCTTATCTCTTGCAATGTGTGTTCTCTGGTCTAGGCAGATTTGTAAGGATCATGGTGGTGGGGGAATGAAGCACTCAGGAACGACAGGAATGATGTGTGTTTCATTGGTGCGATACTGCACATTGGTTGAATCATTTCTTCATAATAACCCTTTTGTGGGGGTGAATATCCAAATGTCTACAGGTGGGCTTTGGGTTTCCACTCCAAACTTCCTCCTTCCCATCAGTATAGTTATTTATTTTGAATCTTTTGATACCTGAAACCTGATCCCATTGACACTTCATGATCACAAAGGCTGGAGTGCTTCTTCCACGTGGGCTTACTTGATTCCCTGCTGGATGTATGTTTGTTTCACTTCAAGCCTTTGCAACCCCAGACACTTTTATCTTTTGATAGTCAGGCACCATCTGCTCTCTTCACTACATTTGCTTATGCACCCCTTTTGTTTTCAGTGATCATGTGAGGAAGGTGAGTATCAAAAAGTACCAGGTTATTCGAACAAAGTGCTATTGTTTCAAGGGAGGCCTTGAGTGGAGGTCCAAAATCCATGTGCTATGTTAATACTTAACATATAAATATATACACATTTTCACTATAAATTAGTATATTTACATATATACACACACACCTATAACTATCTCTTATAGAGAGATTATAATAGAGCTATTATAATATTATAATAATTATAATATTATAATAAGAGCTATTTATAATAGCTCTTGCCTCCTATTTTTCCCCTCTATTTCTCTTCACCACCTTCTATTCCTTTATCATGCTCACCCTCCATTCGGGTCTCAGTAATTCCACCTCGATACAAGGCACTTGATTAAACCCCACCCTCTCTGCCACCAATTGTAGATTCCTTGTTATTCCCTTGTCCCTGAATGTGTTAGCTCCCTGTTCCCTCACCTTGTCCCTTCTTCTCCCATTGCTCTCCCCCTCCTCTAATCCACAACTTGGAAACTCCAGTCCCATTATTTTCTTCTAGGAATCGTTAGTCCTGCGTATTTTACATCGGTAAACATAGAGCAAAAGAAAAACAAAGACAAAACAAAAAAAAACACCTATAGATTGTTCCAGGTCTGTCAGCTGCCCCTTATGTATGTTTTCCAATCAAGCCTGATGAGGTGCTAAACCCTGACTCGCCCTGCCCCCCCCTTGGTCCCCTTGTTACACTGTTACTCTCCCTTTGTGAGAAACAATTATTTCGACTTCATCCTCAGTTAGCATATATTTATAGAGTATCTTCTCTGTGTGAGGCTCCTATTTTACATGCCAAAGACTTCTCTGTCCTACATGCAAATAGTGAAAATGTAGACACAAGTACTAAATTAAGAAAATTTGAGCTTCTGAGTTATTAATATTTGGCTTGGCTTTAAATCTTTTGTTTATTGATTTGGGGCAACTGTACCTATGGTGTTATTGTGCATAACTTCAACTAGTCTTTTAAATTTGATTCAGCTCCAGTTGTCCTTAGAGAAGTTCTGATTCCTGGTGGCCCAAGTGTATCAGAGCAGGACTATGCTGCATCAGGTTTTCAATGGCTTCTTTTTCAAAGATAACTTACTGAACTTTTCTTCTGAGGCACCTCTGATATTTGGTGGATTTGAACTGAAAACTTTTTGGTTGGCATCTTGACTATTGGGATCCCTCAGGGCCTTAAGGTACAAATAAAAGAAAATGCAAGTGGATGCATTAACACATGTCAGCAGTCTATGGTTATCCTGGAGGGAGCACCCTTGGTGGTATTATTGGGGGGGTGACAGTCACAGGAGGGAATGTGTTCAGGCCAAAGGTCATTTAGGTGGTCAGTGCCACCTCTTCATGATATTCGAAGAGCAATCGCTCCCTGGCTAACTTATGCACCAGGCCAAACTACATTTTAAGCAAATATTTGATGAGACAGAAGTTGAGAGGGAGATCAAATGCTGTTATGAGGCTTTGCCAAGTCCATCAACCCCAAATAGTAAATGAGCAGACTATCAGTATTTTGGTTTTTCCAAAACAAATACTAATTTTGAATTGAAACGCCCATAGCTTCCTGCTTTTCAAAATCTGAGTATGTTCAGCATTCTTTCTTTAGAAAACAGTTCATTGTCTACAAGGTGAAAATTAAGACGACAAATGAATGTTCCCATTGTACAATTATGACACACTGTTCAAAGACATAGGTTACAATTTTCATACAGTGTCAGCTTTCGCCAGATTTCTGTCTTTGTGCTGTTTCCATGTATCTAGTTTCCTGCCTTTCCTTGCCTTTTCACTTTTGCTTTTGGGTTCATGCTGACTGCTGTTTGTTCGTGGGAGCACATCCGGCATGGACAATGTTGCTAGTTTTATGTTAGTCTATTATTTTGCTGGGAGGAAATCACAAGAGTGGCTTCATTTCCAAGTAAATGGGTATTGAGAAGGTATAGTCTTGGGACTTTCTCTAATCCCTATTGGTCCAGTTAGTCTAGTCATTTTTTTTTAAGAATATGAATTTTAGTCTATGTTTTTCTTACATTCTAACTGAAAATTTCTATTATGTCCCTAGTCAGAATGGTTGATTGCGGTTGGTGATTGGGGATATCAGGTTGATTTTGTGGTTAACAGTGCAAGTGTAAGCCACATGCCAGCAGGGGTCTGGAGATCCATGGAGTGGACTTGAGTCTCTCTAAAATACAGCAGAAAGAACTGTTATGTGGTCAAATTTGTACCAGAAGGAAGTGCCCTACTCAGCCTTGCAACCTACCTACACCTGAAACTTATTTTCCCATCAGTGGTAAGCCATTGCCATCTACTCCCTTCAGATTCATAAGGATCATCCAGGACTGAGGAAAATTGCTCCTTAGGGAGCTGAAAATGGCACATCTTTATGGGGGCAGATGGCATCATCTTTGTCTATTAGAGTCTCTGTTGGATTTGAACTGTCAACCTTATGGCTAGCAGCCTGATGTTAAACTGATTGTACCACCAGCACAATTTCATCAGGGATAGTATGAAAGATAAGGGGAGAAAAAGTGCAAATGCTTTATAGAGACATTGAAGAACAACTAAATTCACTAGAAAAATGCATTTGAAGCTGGAAAAATTAGTTGGTATTAAAGAGTGCTCACTACCACATGTGCTAAGCACTTTCAAGTTCAGACCGATGAAGTTTTTCATGGTAATAAGCATTTTAAAATGTATACCTTAGAAATATGGTGGGTCTCACCTTTTGGGGTTTGTTTTTCAGTATATCCAAATGCTATGTTTCTCTATACTGTAATCTAGTAAGTGTTTAATAACATTATGAAAAATTTTGGAATCGTGTGAGAGTTACCAAAATATGACACAGATCTCATGTTGATAGAAAAATGGCATCAGTAGATTTGCTCTTAACAGGGTTGCCAGAGACTTTTAATTTGTCAAATATGCAATGTGAAATCAAGCTGTGTATACTAAAATTGAGGCATGCATGTATCGTTGGATATAGTTTGCAAGCACACATTTGTACAGATTAACTTTATAGTAAAGTTTGGGCAGGGGATGGTTGAAGCATGAGGCACTTGGGAGATCTCATCTTGCTTATTTTTTATTTCTTTAAAAGAAGTTGAATCATGGAAGAATAAAAATTGTAGTATCTTATAATTAATATTGCTTATTGTCAGCATTTAAACTATTACTTAAAACATAGCAAACACCTTTATTAAATACTTCATCAAAACAAGAACACTTTGTTCTAATAACCTGGCATTCTGAGATACTTATCTTCCTTACATGGTCACTGAAGAAAACTGGGGGCATAAGTAAATGTGATGAAGAAAGCTGATGGTACCTGGCTGTAAAATATATAGTGTCAGAAGTCTTAGAGGCTTGAAGTTAACCAAGCAGTCATCTATCAGGAAAGCAATAAAACGCATGTGGAAGAGCCCACCAGTCTGTGTGATCATGAGGTGTCAACAGGATCGGGTATCAGTTATCAGAGGATCCAAAACAAATAATCATATTGATGAGAATGAGGGGAATTTGAAGGGAGAGACCAAAGGCCATCTGTAGGCAATTGGACATCCCCTCACAGAAGGGTCACAAGTAAGGGATCAGCCAGCCAGAGTGCTGTATAGCACCTATGAAACATACAACAATCCTTTAGCTTTTTTCATGCTCACCTCCCCCCCCCCCCACACACACACTATTATGTCCCCAGTTTTAACTTCCAAATCAGGCTAGACCAGAGCATGTCCACTGGTACAGATTGTATCAAGGGTTCACGAGGGTGGGGGAGTGAGGGGAAAGAAGAGGAGCTGATACCAAGAGCTCAAGTTGAAAGAAAATATTTTGAAAATAATGATGGCAACATATGTACAAACGTGCTTGATACAATTGATATGTGGAATGTCTTAAGAGTGGTAAGAGCCCTCAATAAAGTTATTTACATATGAAAATTGCTGCAAAGATCCTAAAGTACAAGAATATTTCTAATGAAACAGAAGACTATAGAAACAAGAGAAGCCTCAAAACTTTCGACTTGTTCTAGTGCTCATAGGCGGTCTCCTGACTAACCTGTTCTCTAGCTGTCTTCCTCTCCCTTTTCTCTCCCTTCCTCCTCCTTCCCACTCTAGTGTTCTTTTCACCACCAAAAGCCTTGTGGCATAAATGTCAAGATGAAAAAAAAGTTTAGTTTAAAGGCAAAAGAGGACAAATTTGCAATTTGTCTTTTTAATATATAAATGTGGATTATTTTCCTTCTTAATATTAAAAATTATTTATTGTCGGAAAGTCATTGTATTGCTAAGAACATAATATGACACGGCACTAATACTATTTTTTTGTTTTGTTTTGTTTTGTTTTTTGGCATCACTGCCCTCTGGTGGTGGGAGTAGGAGGCCCAGCCCTTGCTCCTGTGGAGCTGCTGCTGGAATTGATCCTCCATCCCAGTAGGCCACAGTCCCACGCACAACCACTATGCCACCTGGGCTTAGCCCAGCACTAGTACTATTTTAAGGAACATAATATTTTATGTAACATTTGCATCAACCATATAAAGTGTTTAGTAAAAAAAAATGTTTGAAATTATCCCTACTGTTCTCTTACCGTAATCTTTATTCATCATATTGTAAATTGAACCAATTGTAAAGATCTGTAAATTTCATATCTAAATCATCCATTCCATTAACATTATCCTAATTTAGGACTTCATTCCTTTCATCTATTCACAAACCAAATAACCAAATGGATTTCTGTATTTTGTAATCTGATGAGAGAACAGTCACAACTTATAAGCAAAGCAATTTCACTCAAGCTTTATTACTTTCTTTTTGGAATTCAACCAAGACACAGCCATTGACTCTAGATAGTGTGAATTCATATTTAGAACTCATTTATCCTAGTGCCCTTTGTTAGGCTTCCCACACACATTAAAGAAGAGGAGCCTCTTGTCCTGGCCTTGCAGATTCCAGTGGATCTCCCTTAAAAAACTTGTTAGATTTATTTTGAAACCTAACTAATTCTCCCTCCAATATACTTTTATCGTGTAAAGAAATTAAAGTATTTTGATTGTTCATGGTACTATAGATCCTCACTCTGTTGTGAAGGATGCATTAAGACTGGCCTCAACATTTGAATTTTTGCAATAAAGCAGAAAAACTCAGAGATAGTACTCTTGAGGCAGATTCCCTCATGCATATTAGATTCTAGAATTCCAAAGAATGGATTTATGTTCCAGGAATAAACAATAATATATTTACCAAGGTGTTATTGACAAGCTAGATCTCTCAGGACATACCTATTGTAAGCATCAATTTATCAAATAGTTTCACCTTTAAAGAATCTGGGTAACTGAAGTGAACATCCAAGGTCTCTCTGAGCAAAAAACACTGTAATATATCATATTATAAGGATTTGATTTCTCTACAAATTCAATTGCACAAATCTAATAGATTGAACATATTACTAAAATGGACTTTATATGTAGCAACATCATGCATTCTGGAAGGCAGTATTTTTAGTAAATATTAGAAAACAATATGAGATCCAAATCATTCTGGATCAACCACATATGCCGAATTTAGGACAATTGCATATGTAATTTAAAACAAGATGATGTAAAAATATGCTGTGGTGTTAAAATTTGACCAGACTCCAGAGTCTTACACTATAGTTTCTCTTGGTAACCTTCACCTCTTTTTAACAAGTACATGTGTCAACTTAATTCACAGATATAATTTAGAATATCTGGCATTTCTAGTTTAGTTGATTCAATTAAGCCCGATTATTTTAAAAGTCCTTTGGGGAAGTAACCAATAACTTAAACACAACTAACTGAAACATAAGAAATATAATTTTGAGCCTTCATTATTTAACTTCAAGTGGGAATGAAATTTTTGATAAATACATTATTACTTTCTGTGAAATATAACACATGCATAGTCTTGAAAGAACTGATTTGATGAATTCATTTAATTTTTTTGGTATTGATAGCACCCATTTCACATTTTTAAGATCATAATAAAAATGTAATTATTTGACAGCACAGGTACGTTTTACATAAAGTCTGTGGATACATTTCATATTCTGTAGTTTGGAAAGACTGACATTCCTAGAACCATTCCTCTCAAATTAAAAGAAACACAAAATCATTTTTGAGTGGAATCAAAAATTACTCTTATTAAAGCTTTAGCTGTTTGCTTAATATCTTTAAAATGTTGTAGTAGTAATTAGAATTTTAAGATGCACCTTACAGACCTTTGCAACTCTCGGTCAGTTTGAAGATTCCAAAACCAGGGACATTTCAGATGAGCATTTCTTCTTTGAGAGAGGAGAAGTTGGCCTCGCCTATTCATTAAGGGCTCCGTGGTCTGTGGTCACTTTGAGGTGACTGTGGCCTCAGATTGCCATCTGTCCTCTTACTCCACTCAGCTATATTTGGTAACTGAACTCATGTTTCAGCAGACTGCCTCCATCAGGAATTCCAACATCAGGCTGGGAAGCAGCACCATGTCTGATCTCTGGAGAAATTGAAGGCACTTAGTGTAGAATGGAAGGAACTATATTTATGGATCTAATAAACATAGGATTTACACACATTCCTTTCTACTCAGACTGTATGGCTGAGAATCACCACCTGCCTTTTTAACATGTTTCTACTCAATTAATCTACAGTATTTGATTTCCAAATAGAAAAAGTGAGACTTATAATGAATATTCTCTGTACCATAATCTTCCATCCTATTTAAATTTTAGTCAAGTGAAAGATCATCCTAAAATAGTAAATCCACTATTTAAAACTTTAGCCACCTGTCAAACTGAGTTGGGAGTCCCACTGCCCTCATACTTTTATAATATTATTATATGACTATGTTATGTATTAAAGGCTCAATCCATAGTAGAAAAAAAGTCAGAAATATAAAGGAAGTAGCTTGTAGATGTACTACTTTACTGAGCTATTAATTCAAAGCCTATCATATCATAAATGTCCAATAAGTGTTGAAGTAATAAATATATGGTCAATGAATAAATCTAATTAGCATATTTTATAGAAATTACATAAACTTTAAATTGGAGAAACTCAAATATTCAATTTACCAAATGGAAACTAGAAGCCTGAGCAAATATCTGCCTTTTGAAATTTTCCTCCCAATTTTTAAACTTTTGTCTTGTGTCTCTTCACTCAGTGACTATATTAATTCTTCATTTTCATCTGGACTATCAGCTCTAAAATATTTTATATGGTCTATTGTTCCACCTTACTGTTTCAGATTAATCAAGGATATAGTATAGTCTGGTATTCTCATTTAAAAGAAACACATACAACAGGTATAATAAAAGTCATGGATGTTTCTCTGATGAAAGAGAATGTTATAAAGAATGCTATAATCTTGACCATCCAACCCCCTTTGGTGTCCTCAGTTTCTGATGTCTATAAAACCTTTAAAATCACTGAGTCTCAAGGATTTGGGCTCTTTATCCCCACTTCTGAACACACACTCTAGTTCTCATTTCATTATATTCATATAATATAATGTGGGGCACCAAATTAAATGATAGTCGAATAGACTTATCAAGAAACAAACCGAAAATAGGGCATGCACTGTTGGTATAATTGTCCCAAAGAGTCATGGATTGGCTCGTCTGGTGATCCTTGGAATACCACACTTTACACCACAACCAAACTTTACACATTTTCCTTTATACCTGTCACGATCAGGAAAGATTTAACTACTTGTGAGATTAAACAGATTCTGTTCATTTGTACATGGCAGTAAACACCAGCTCTGCTTATTACATGCTCTAGTTTAATGAACTAGAGTGAAATCTGTTGCATATGTATGGTATCAACCTGGGACTTACCTGTCTGTCACATGCTTCCTCTTCTTGGGATATTTATCTATATATATACACACACATAGTTAAATGATGCATCCTGGAGGCATACACACACACACACACACACACATAGTTAAATGATGCATCCTAGAGGCATAGTGCATTGAGTTATGCATGGGGCTGAGGTCCACGAGGCAGACAGTTTGAAACACTAGTCACTCTGTGGGAGAAAGATGGGATTTTCTGCACATGTAAACAATAACAGTGTTGAAAACTATCAGGGACAGTAGTAGTATAATAAAATAAAGGAAATATATTAAAATGGAGGTGGTATTCTCAATGTCTAATAAGAGATTGTATAATCCATTCTTTGTAGCATTAAGTGTGAGAAGAAGACATTTTCTTAGAAAGACTCTAAGAAGAAAGACCTGGCAATCTACTTTTGAAAACATCAGTCACTGAGAATCCTGTGGGATGTAGTTAGTGTTCTTCTACTCTGACACATACAGAGTAGCCATAAGTGGCAATCAACCGAACTTCAATAGAGAAAATTTAAATGAAAAAAAAAATGCCTGTACAAGAGGTCACTCTCTCTCAATCATTTCAAATCAAAATGGAAACATCCTCACAATAACTTCTGGACAGTGATACAACTTGTTTGTCTGCCTAAAAATAAACAAGAACATGAGGAGAGTGCATTTTGAGATGTTTCTGTAATAATTCATTGCATTTAATGGGTTCATTTCATTGAACTTCACATTGTTTGGTACTTAAGAAGAGTATTTTCATAATTCGAAAATTCCTTACAAGTAGTTTTATAGTTTCTTAAAAATTCCTCATGAAAACAACCCCTCCCCTTCAAGAAAATCTATAAAGATTTGTCCTTCAGAATCTCCCCCAAACAGTCTTTATAAGCATCTCAGATGGCCTTTCTGCCTTGAATTTACCTGGTTTTGCCTAGTCCCTCAGAATCCATTGTTTCAGCTCTCTCTAGTTGTAGTTACTATAACAAGAACTGTAATTTAGTCATTTTGTCTGCAGGTATACACTGATGGTAGAGATATGTTTAAGTGAATATCTGAGCATGCACGAACTGAAACTCTAGTAACACTTTTTAATCCTTGTAGATACATATATGTACCGTAATACCCAATATTAAAAATACCCAAAGAATTTTTAAAATCTGTATGATAATCTTAGAAATAAAGTAAATAAAATTCCAAATTCTATACTTATAAAGAAGGATTAATTTTAGTATCATCAGTGCCAAAAAACAAAGCAATCAATAAGTATAACTCATCTGACAACAATGTTACATATAGCAAGAATATTAACAATAAGAAAACCAACTGTCTTTATAGTTTGAGTGTAACTTTGAAAACTATTTGCATGGCTGAAATTATAAAAATTTAAATGGTGTGTTTAATTGGTAAAGAAAAATAAATATTGCACTAAAATTTATGAGACTGCTTCGGTTGTATTTTACTTTTGGGTGAAAGAGCAAATTCCACCAAGACCATTATTGAATTTTCAAAAATAGATTTGAGATGTAGTTGACTTAAATCAAAAATTGAAAGTCCTTTGTTTCACTTCGAGTTTTCCTTTTGCTTGATTGGTGACGATAGTGTGCTCAACATGGAAGGACACTGGTCCCTGCCAGGCAACAGCTGGGTAATAATTTCAGAAACTGCTTACTAAAGAAAACTAGTGTGGAAGGATGTGGCTTTTCCTTCCTGCCAAAAATTAGAAATGAGAACTATTGTGATAAAGGAGGAAATCAGCTGTTGGGCAAGAAGGATTTAAACATTGAAAAAATACCGACCATGGAATACACAAAATCCTGAGGTCTAGCTATGGTCTACTTCTGTTCGCTTAACAATTTGCTCAGCTATTGCTATTTTGGGAAAGAATTTCCACAAGCTGGCATATCTTCAGCCTCCGAGGTTTCCGCTGATTGACTGATCAACAGGTGTTGAAAAGCCTGTGACAGACATATCACAGACCTGTGCGCGCTTCTGACTTCTGCTCACTGTGACTGTCACTCCATTTATGTGCTTTGCTCCTTAACCTTAACTTTGCAGTAGGAAAACTCATAAGATTATTTGCAGTATTTAGAGTTAATTACTGTTCACAAAAGCAGCCTATTCATTTATTACAACCACAGATTAACTCTGATTTTATAAACTGAGTAACTATTTAATAATTACACAACTGAGTAATTATAAAATAACTATACAACCAAAATCTAAGTGAATGTGATAGAGAGTTAATTTTATTAAGGAAATTTTATTGGTATTATAATAATAAAAAATGCTGCACAATCCTAATTTAATTTTGTTTTCCACATTAATGCTAGAGATAGAAGTCATATTGCATTTCCTTCAAAAAGCAAACTGTCAGGAACACTGTTAGAATAACTATCACACCAGTATCAGAGACAAAGCACAAGTAGAAATGACACACGACTAAAGTGCTATATTGCCATGAACACAGATAATATACCTTGTTATAGGTTTTAAATACTAAATTTTATTTCATTTTTATTTAAAATATATCCAAAACAGGAAAAAGATATGGGCACAAAACTTAGAAATTTTCAAAAAGAAAATTTAAATAAGCACAGAATTCTCAACACACTTACTATGCTGTGCCTTCCTGACACACTAAGAATAAGTCAAACCCTTATTATGATCTCTGGAGCTAAATAAGGGGATCTTTATTAAATTTGTGGGGAAAAAAGTGAAATAAAAAAGAATGTTTTTTTTTCCCACAAACTTTGACATTGGCCTCTTCCCTTTACCTTATTGGCTACCATCCAGACCCACCATCTCAAAGCCCCTAACCTAACCAATAAAATTCCTTTTACTATGTGAATTCTGGGGATTAAGATATAGACCTGTTAGGGCTGAGCCCCAGTGGCATACATGGTTGGGTGCGGGACTGTGGCCCATGGGCTTGGCGATTCAAATCCAGCCCCGACTCTCAGGAGTGATACTCTCCCCAAAAAACAGAAACAAAAGAAGATATAGAGCTGAGCAGTTGTTATACATAATTGTCAGGCATAAACAGAGTTAGCAGGTCAAGGTGGGTTAAGAGATAAACCTGGTGAAAACACTCCAAAAAAAACACTTCTGCTATAAGAAGCCAGACTCCCTTCCCCACTCCTCCTCCTCCCCTTTTGTGGCCTTTAGGCCCAGGTACAGAAGACTAACAATTACAGATAACTTTGAATGCTGTTGCTTAGCGAAAGACCTACAGACAACCAAGTTACAGTGGAAAATTCCCCAGCTATTCCCCCCACCACAGGCCCGGGCTGTTAAACTCTCCACTGCTTGCTTAGACAGTGTGACTTTACAGGGTCCCAACTAGGGGGCCATGAACTTCACCCAGGAGCTCAGGATGCTGCCGACCCTTTCTCTGTTCTCCCTTCACTCCCTGAAGCTCTGAAACACACATCTAAAACGACTTTATACTTTTTCTTTCTTTCTCTTCCTTCCTTCGTTCCTTTCCGTCTTTCTTTCTGTCACCAAATCAACCTCACAGTAACTGCCTTCCTTTCTCTAGAGGACCAGGGTTTTCTCTAATGTTTTCACTCAAACAGCCACAAAGAATGACCAGTTCTGTATCTACAATATTAATTTTTCGCTTGGGCTAGAAACCACAAATCCAACTCACTATGTATTTTGTGTTCTGTCTCCAAACATTACACTCGACTTCTGAAATAAAAAATGTAATAAAATCTCTTTGATCATTTCTGTGAATTCCATCTCATAACTATTTCTCTAACCCATTGTTTCCATCTTTATATCTGCTCCTTATTTTAGGGCCTCTCATTCACTCACTAAAATTCAGTTATATATAGCCTGGTTACTTAGTTCCTTGCCTTCAGCCTTTCTGTCTCACTCATTAACCTTTCATTCTTCTGTCTTATCTAAAATGTAAGCAGGGATCCTCAAACTTTTTAGACAGGGGGCCAGTTCACTGTCCCTCAGACCGTTGTAAGGCCGGACTATTGTTAAAAAACAAACAAACAAACTATGAACAAACTCACTGCAGGCTTAGGAAGAGTTGGCTGCTTAGCAGGACCGGTAGCAGCCCCCAAAAACACCCAGCAGCTGAATAAATGTCCTCAGCGGACTACAGGCCATTTGAAGATGCCTGAGGTAGAACTATGCTTACACTCACGCTTACCCACTGTTTACAAATTCCTCAAAATATTAAGTCAAAACTCCATAATGGAACAAGAGAGACCCTTCCAAAATAGCTACACATTTCCCTTACTGCCCCTTGGTATCTTTCCCGAAGGCTTTCACAATCTTCGTACTCTTCATGCCACCAGAGTCAGCTTCAAGGTTAGTCCTGACCAAGAATGCTCTTTTTTTAAACTACTGTACATGCAAACATGATTCTCTCTCTAGATTCTTCTTACACATTCCTCTCTATGCACTTCTTCATTTTCAATCATTCTTCAAGACCTAGCTGAAAACCTACTTTATTCGAGAATCCGTCTGTAAAACCAGAGCAGCATTGCTTAGTTCTTATCCATGCTCTCAGAGAACTAGGTTTGTATTACTATAAGCCAGTTCCTAACACGATACTGCAGGATATTTTTAAGTGGCTATATTTCATTACTTTATATCTCAAATACCAAGAAGTATGTCTAGACCAATAATAATCTACTATTTTTGGTTGAGTAAGTGAATATATTAACAGTTTTCGAAATCACTCAAAAGTCTGTGAGTTTCTTGGAGTGCCTTGGAAAGTATAACAGGATAACAATTAACCACTAAAAATACTGTGATTAAAGAATTATGGTATAAGGCTGAGCCCCGGTGGCATAGTGGTTGTGTGCGGCCCACTGGCTTGGCGGTTCAAATCCAGCAGCAGCTCTCTAGAAGCAAGCCTGGGCCTCCTGCTCCCACCAGAGGGCAGTGATTCCCCACCTCAAAAGAATGAGAGTATCATGGCAAAGTTTTTACACACTCACCAACTGACCCACTGAACAAAGAATAAAACAAACAGAAACATAGATTATAGGACCTTTGATGGCAGTGGAGATGTGAGAAAATCAGTGTTAACCAGAAGCAAGGGAAAGGAAAAGCACTGCTAGCACAGAAACTGGAAGAATACCCTTATTGTAATGTGGAGCCCTCAATCCTCACAGCCAGCTTGAGAAAGGATTGGACACTAGGCCAAACAGAGAACATAGAAAGCTAGTATGAAGAAACTATAGACTGGATGATTTCTTTTTCAAGACAACATGGAGTAGCCATGGTAGCTAACAAGCCCTGACGTTAGGAGATGAAAGGAGACCATGGTGCTGTGAGAGAGTGCTCTTGAATATTGATGAGGCTCAAGATTGATGGACTTTAGGATCAGGAGGAACTACAAGGAAAACAATGGAAGGGAACTGCTTCAGACAGATGGGCAACAAAAAGGAAATTGGCTTCTCACAGTGGGGTAACTTAGAAGAGTCTGTCCAGGGGTCTTTATGAAGAAGAGAAATGGAAATCCCCAAGATAATTAGATAATTTTATATCAATTAGACACTCCTGACTTTGGGTGGAGTCAGATCAGTCTTGTCAACCACATCAAAACCTGATACTGCCTCCCTGAGTGTGTGGTCTTGTCATAAGGAGGACCCTGGGAACCTCCTCTTGTCTCCCCCTCACTTTCCTGCCTGCTGGAACTGGGCCACTCACCCTGAGAGCTGCTAGAATCTTGCCATATTTCCACCAACTTTGGATACACCCCACTCTATCCACAGGGCTGTGATATTCCTCTATTCTGCATCATTGCATGTGGCTTAGCAGAACTTATGGACTTATAGACTATAGCAGAACTTATAGACTTGATTTGCATTGGATTTGGATGTTTCCTTAATATCCAATTACTTTTTTATGTAAAGCTCTTTCTTATACATGAATGGGTCTGAGTTTGTTTCTCTAGTCAACCCAGCCTAATACAGTCCCAACTTTGCCTTAGGAAAGTTGAACCTTACTGCTTAATTCAGTCTCTGTAAGCTGATAATACCACTTCCTAATGCAATCATGTAAACATATTGAATTTAAGAGATCAACACAAAATAAAACTAAGACGAATATTGTCCTCCAGCAGGTGGGCAACTGGACTTTTCAAGTACTTCCTCAATGCAAAAACACGTTGTTCTATTAAATTGGCATTCCATGATGCACACCTTGCCAACGTGATCACTGATGACAAATGTGTGTATAAGCAAAAGTGGTGAAGAAAGCTGATGGTGCCTGGCTATCAAAAGATATAGAACCTGGGGATTTAAAGGCTTGACAGTAAACAGGAGGCCATCTAGCTCAGAAGCAACAAAGCCCAAATGGAAGAAGCAAACCAGCCTGTATGACCACGAGGTATAGAAGGGATCAGGCATTACAGAACTAAAAATTATATCATTATAAATGTGGGGGAGTATAGATTCAGGACCTAAAGCCCATCGATAGGTGAAGCAAAATCCCCTTACAGAAGGGTCGCAGGGAGGAGATGAGCCAGTCAAGGTACAGTGTAGCAACAATGAAATATACAGGGCTGAGCTCTGGTGGCATAGTGGTTGAGTGCAGTACTGCAGCCCAGTGGCTTGGTAGTTCAAATCCAGCAGCAGCTCTCCAGGAGCAAGGCTGGGTAGCTCTCACGACCACCAGAGGGCAGTGATGCCCCCCCCAAAAAACAAAACACACAAAAAACAATGAAATATACAACTTTCCTCTAGTTCTTAAATGCTTCTTACCCCCCAGCCCAAAACTCATGATTCTAATTCTACCTTACAAATCCAATCTGCCTAGACCATTGGCTGTACACTGGAACAGATAGAATCAGAAACATGGGAAATTCAAGACAGATGTTCCCTTCAGGACCAGTGGCAATTGGGAGGATGGGGGGGAAGGTGAAATAGAAAAGGGAAACAAGTTATAAGGATCTACACATAAGATTCTCCCTGAGGTACAGACAACAAGGAAGTGGGTGAAGGGAGACATTGGATAGTGTATGATATTGCAAAATAATAACTTATAAATTATTAAGGGCTTAAGAAGGAGGGGTAGAGGGGAGGTAGGGGAAATATGAGGAGCTAATACCAAGAGCTTTATTAGAAAGAAAATGCTTTGAGAATGATGATGGACACAAATGTACAAATATATTGCATACATTTGCATACATTATGTATTGATTATGTTAAGAGTTATAAGAACCCTCAATAAAATGATTTTTAAAAAGAATATTGCCCCCTAGTATTCCCAAAAGAAGACAGGGATCTCACTGCTCCTGTAGAGTTGATTGTGATTTTAGTGGATCTGGAGTGTGGAGTGAAGTTGCCCTGTGGAATGCCTGAGTTTGTGAGTCTCTGCTGCAGTCTTTTGTGAGTAGTGGTCAAGTGCAGACCCAACTTCCTAGTTGCTAGTTGGGTGCTTGGACACTCCACCACCTGAAAACCTAATCAGATAAATTTCACACACAAAAGGTAGTGATATATATATATATATATATATATATATATATATATACAACATGCCGCCCCAAAGTAACAAAATCAAAAGTGATAATGCATTGATGCATAGAGGAAAAGAAACATATAGAAAAGTTTCTAATCAGAGCTAAGTTAATAAAAAGAAAAATAAAATTTCTAAAAGATAATGGTAAATATTTTTAAAGAAAGCAAAAATCACTAAAAATCAAAGTAGAAGAGATCAGGAAGGACATGAAGGAACAAAATGAGAAACTGGAAATTGAAAATACCTAAATAAACAAAACTAATGAAAAACACAAAAATTAAACATCAAAACTTAAGAATAAAGCAATGATTAGGAAAAGTAAAAGAAATACTCAACACTAGACTTGGAAAACAACAAGTGTAGAATGAAGGAAACAGAGGGCCAAACCTCTCAATCTATGAAGCCCCTGGTGACACAATGGCTCCAGTGACTGATTACTAACAGGAAGGTTGCGGTTTTTTTGTACTCCCCAGTGGCTCCATAGTAAAAAGATGATCATTTGTTTTTGTCAAGATTGAAGTTTTAGGAACTCTTTAAGACAGTTCTACTCTGTCCTCCAGGGGTGCTATAAATTAGAATTGGCCCGAGAGCCCTAATGGCATACAAAGAAAGAAAATCAACAACCCAAATGCAAATATATATTATTTAATAAAGAAATTTAACACTAGAATGATCAAAATTCCAGTGTGTCTCAGTGGAAATAAAGGCATAGGAAAATTTTCTAATTGATTATTTCCCAGACTTTAATAGAAAACCAAGCCAGAAACTACAAGAACCCCAATAAGAAGAAATGCAAAGAAGATCTATTTCATGTTCTATTCAAAAAAGGTTCTTGAAAATTAAATCCAAGGAGAGAATCCTGAAATCGAAAAAAGAAAAGTGCTATATAGTACAGTAAAGATTTTTCATAAGAATCAGTGTGGATGTTCCCTTAAAAATTCTTTAAGCCAAAGCCAAAGTAGCAATGTATACAAATTACTAATTGAGAACATATTTCCAACCAGAATACTTTACCCCGTAATATGATTACTGGATAATGTGATGAGCAAAAAGAGTCATCAATATAAAAGCAGCCAAAAGCTGATTAAAACAAATCAGATTTTTAAAAGATAAAAAAACACTAAAAAATGCAAAATGAATGTAGATACTTCATTAAAAATTTAAATTGCATTAAAAATTTAAATATAAATTCTCGAAATGCCTTATGATCAAGGCAGAAAATGGCAGAATGGATACCAAGCAAAATAAAACCAAACACCCAAGTAAGCATGTTCCATCTTTTTGCAGTCTACAAGAAATACAATTTAGACATGGACACATGAGACTGAAAATAAAAAGATGAAGAAAAAGACTCCATGCAACTTGTAAACAAAAACAAAACAGTAGAGGTGGCCATACTGATTTCATGATATAAATTTCAAATAAAAATACTTTATAAGACACAAATAAGAATATTAAATGATAAAAGAGTTAATCCAGCAAGAAGACATAACACTGTTAAATATAAGAGCAATGCTCTACCTAAACACATGAAAGAAATTCTAATATGAAACCAGAAATATACATCTCTGCAGTAACAGTAAAAGCCTTTAACACATATTACTTTTGATTATGCACAAAACATCTAAAAAGAAGATCTCTACAGATAGACATTGAAAACTTAAAACCTTAAATCAAATGGACCTAATGGGCATATTATAGAACATAATACCAAGTATATGAACAGGGTAATTTTACAGAAAGTACTACATGCTTTTCTGCTAGGGCATATAACTAGTTTCATCTCATTAAAAAGAATGAAATCATATACATATCTTCTCTATCCATATGGTCTGAAATTAAAACAAAAAAAATACAGGAAAAACAAGTGATGGGGATGGAGTACATGGATTTGAACAACACAGTACTTAAGATCTATGGTGTCACAAAAAAATTTTAAGTGAAATTATATATGGAAATCTTTGGGACAGAACAAAAGTAGTACTCAGGGAATTCATAGTAATGAATGCATACAATAGAAGAAAAGAGTTAAATTCATTTATTTAAACAGATAATGTAAACAAATAGGGCAAGCAAAAGTAGTCAGACTACAGAAGAAAGGGAATTAAAGAAGAAGAAGAGATCATAAAAAGAAAAACAAAAGAAAGAATAGCAAAACCATAAACTTATTCTTTGGAGGGCTTGATAAAGTATATGAACCACTAGCTTTAATGACAGTGGAGAAGAATACATACACAACACAGCCAGATTATGTAATGAAATTCACAACACATCCAACATAGATATTAAAGACTTCAAATGACTAAAATGAAAAACCATATTTCAACAAAAACGATAAGAATTTATAGAAATACATTACTTTTTTCAGACAAGTCTGAATAAAGGTAGAAATTTAAACAATGTCTATTACAAAAGAAGAGATTGGAGATGTCAAAAAACCACTGCCAACAACAAAAAATACAGGATGAGATGGATACATAGAAAATTGCACCAAGTATTAAAAGTAAGACTTGATATCAATCCTTTTCAATTTCTTCAAAAACATAGGAAGTGAAGGAACATACCAAACTCTTTTCAAGAAGCCAGAACAATCATAATATCTCAAGCAGGTAACACCAAAAAAGCAAACTGTTCCTTTGTCAATTATTGATTCACTCTGAATAAGTAATGGACAGAAATAAAGTATCATACACTGTTGAGTAAATAAACAAATTGCGATACATAGAGTGGAAGTCTAGATAATCATAAAGAACAGTGACGAGTCCAGAAAACATGGATGAATCTGAGTGGCATAATGTTAGGTGAAATAAGCAAGCAGCAAGGACAATGTTGTATGATACCATTTTTGTAAGAAAATTATTTTTATAACAATGCTCACAGGTAGTTACAAGGGGAAGAAAAGAAAATACATTTGAGATCATTGTTGCTTCAATGTCTATGTGAGTCATTTAAATAAAGTAAGAAGAATTTATGCTTCTCAGTGTTCTTTTTCTCCAAGGCAAGATGCAACTCCAGAGTATCTTATTTGCAATTGCTCATAAGTGAATCCTATCAGTATCTTCTCCCATATTCTTACCAGATCCATGCAGGGAAAGGTCACCTGGTACCAGCAGAAGTATTAACTTGTTGAAGCAATGAGATCACATCTGGAACAGCAGCTACAATTGGAGTTACCAACTGGTTAAGGTTACTATAATCCACTGTCATTCTCCAGGAGCCATCTGTCTTCTTTACAGGTCAAATAGGAGAGTTAAATGGGGATGTGGTAGGAATTATCACCTCTGCATCTTTCAAGTCTTTGATAGTGGCATTGATCTCTGCAATCCCTCCAGGAATGCGGTACTGCTTTCGGTTTACTATTTTCCTAGGTAATGGCAATTCTAATAGTGTCCATTAGGCCTCTCCCACTATGATAATCCCTATTCCACATTTCAGGGATCCAATATGGAGGTTCTGCCAGTTATTAAGTGTGTCTATTCCAACGATGCGTTCTGGAACTGGGGAAATAACCACAGGATGGGTTCAGGGCCCCACCGGACCCACAGTGAGGTGTACCTCAGCTAAAGTTTCATTGATAACTTGACCTCCATAAGAGTCCAGTCTGACTGGCGGGCCTTTGAAACACTTTGGGTCTCCTGGAATTAGTGTCAGTTCAAAGCCAGTGTCCAGTAATCCCCGAAAAGTTTGATTATTTCCTTTTACCCAATGAACTGTCACTCTTGCAAAAGGGCGCAGGTCCCCTTGGGGAAGGCTAGAAGAAAGACTAACAGCATAAACCTTCAGTGATGTAGCAGGGTCCTCCTTCCAAGGGACCTGGCCTTCCCCCTCATTCAAGGGGTTGTGGGTCTGTAAACTGGCTCAGGTCTGGGAATTGGTTGAGTGATCATGACTGCCTAACCTTCTGTTCACCAGATCCAGCATTCTTCTGCTTGTATAGGTCATGTAAATATTTAGTAGGTTTCCCATGTATTTCACTTCTAGGGACACTGTGACTAAGGAGCCAATGCCATAAGTCCACATGAGACAGGCTGCTTTGCTGCGAAAGCTTTGTTGTCTATTATAACCACATCTACCCTGTCTCTTTTGATTCAGTGATAACACTTGCCCTTTGTCACCATGGAGTCCTATCAGCTCCATCATGGGCAAATGTCAGAGTTCACTTGGGGCAGATCTCCTAGTTAATCCTGGCGCACACAAACTAGCAATTACAGGAGTCTTCACAAACTTATTGCTTATGGTTTTGGTGAAGGGTATGTCCTCAGGACACCCCTTTTTGGGGTCTATGAGAGTATCCTGATAGATCCATTCCAACATACCAATTTCTCTAAGTTTTGCATGCCTTCTTCTACAGTGTACCAAGGTAGATCAAGTTGGTCTAATCTACAGTGAAGCAACCAAATAAGGAGTTGGATCCTCTCTTAGCCTCTCTCGCTGAGACACTGAAAGAAGGGTCTGTGCTTAGGGATCCCATAACCAGAAACTCAGAATGGTCTAATATTACATTTCTTGCACCGTATCCCACACCTTCAGTAACCATTTCCAGGGTTATTCCTCAGGCTTCTGCTTGTATATATTTAAAAGTTCGAGCAGTTCTTTGTGAGTATAGCGAGTTTCTTCTTGAGTAATCACCTTCACCTCACCCTTAGGAGCTTTCCTTGCCTTAATTTTAGTTACAGTTCTAGCATAAATTATCAATGGTGAGGATGTTTCCTGAGTGTTCTCAGCACTATCTCATAAGGCATCTCACTCAGACAATGGTAGAGATGCAGCCCCATCTGGTGTTTCACCTTGAGTAGGTTGGTTAATCTGCTCAGGTGTGGGTTGTTTTGTTGATAGTGGACTACTATCTTCAGCTGGGAGGGGTGGAGCCATTGATCGAACTGGTTCAATTATTTCTAGTGGTGGCACAATATCCTCTTCTTCTGGATCATCAGCCCATATATTCTCATGTTTCAGGGTCCCAATTTTTTCTTCATATCAGTGCCCTCACTTTGCCATCAGACACTGCTCTATATCTGTCATTCAGCTGATGTTATAATTCAGCCACTCACATAATAAGACTTTGGACCTGATTCTCAGCAATGCTGGTTCTTTTGCTACAGACAAGAAGACTCTCCTTTGTAGCACAGGCAGAAGCCTTTACATCTGTAAGTCGGCACTTGAGGTGCACTTGTGAGGCCCTGAGGCAATCCCACTCCTTAATCACATAGTCCATTATAAGGAGGCCCAGTCAACCAGCTTCCCTGTACTTGCCATCTGGACAAAACTGCTGGAAAATATCAAACATACGATCTCCCAGAGCCTCTCCTTTAACCAGCACCCCATCTACCGGTGCTTCTACTTTAGTTATTAGCTTTGCTATTTCACACCATGGACTAGTAGGAGTGGCAGAATTATCCACAGCTTTAGGTGTAGAATTAGCATAATCAGTGCTCTTAAGATTAATCAGATTGGAGAACCAATCAGAAAAACTCATATTTATGATTTTATTTCTCTAGAAGCACTCCTGGCACCACTTGTGTTAAGGTTCTCTAGAGAAACAAAACCAGGACACTAGTAATTCTCTTTATATATTTATATAAATAGAATGATATATAAGATGGAAATAAACAGTTATCCAATCTATAAAGCAGTACAAATGGTTTGGTGCAACTCACTTGCGTGAGACAGCTAGTAGTCCTTGAGTCTTGAGGGTCACCGAGGAGTCCTCTATAGAGCAATTCAGGCTATCTGGCCACCAGCTGCAAACAGCCAAGCAGGTCACCAACAGTCAGCCAGATGATGGAGTCCAACAGCCCCAGCTCAAGAAATGTATATTCCAGAAGCGTGGTGAAGCAGGGCTTGAAAGAACCTCAACTCACATATACACAGTCCATGATTAGGTGTCCCCCGGGTAGTGTTGCTTGGAGGTCAAAGCATAGTACGAACAAGGTAGCTGACTGGTCCCAAGATCGGAGAGCAAGAGGGGAAGGGCAGAGGTAGCCCAGCCTTTTCTATCTCCGCCCTTCAAGTGATCTCATGTGTTCATCGGCTATGTTGTCACGACAGACCGACCTATCTTTTTTGTCATGTTGGCACCACAAGCTTACCCATCACACACTGGTATTACAACTTGTTAAGCTACTTAATAAATGTAAGCATGTGTTTTGCCTGGGAGCTTCTGTGTATCATTCCAAAGAAGTAGAGAACATTAAGACAACACACCTGTGATGTGCAAATAACAAAGAAGACTGGAAACATTTAGATAAAAGACTAAAGGCTTCTATATGGATTGAAATATCTCAACATAAAATAGACAAAAATTCTCATCATTTGGCCCCAAATCAGCATGTGATAAATAGAAGAAATATCGACGCTGTTAAGGATTTTATTTTACTTGTTTGTACAGTCAAACTCTAAGGTTTCATCAGTAATCAGTATATTACTGATAATCAGTATATTCATAATCAGTATAAACAGTATATTTATCAGTAATCAGTATATTACATTTGAGTAGATCTGTTGCAAACAACCTTATTAATGTCTTAAAGACAAAGATAGCACTTCAAAGACTAAGTGCTATTTTCAATTGCTTCAGCATGTAACTTTAATAAGTATGGTGTAAATATACAATTCTGGCACACACTTTTACTTATTTCAAAGCACCCAGAATCCCCTTGTTCTCAACGAATGGCTGCCTCTTTATCCATATACATGAGTACAATTAAGTGTTCTAGAATTTCCATATTTCTCAATGTTATCTATAGCTTGTTATGATAGTTTGATGCCTTTGCATAGTCAACAAGACATAAGTAAATATCTTTCTGGCATTCTCTTCTTTTAGCCAATATCAACCTAAGGCTAGCCATGATCTCTCTCATTTCACAACTTCTGAATATAGTTTAAAATTCTGGCAGTTCCTTTGTGGATGCTACCATCTTTTTAATTGCCATCAGCAAATTTTACTTCTTTGCAATAGCAATGATATTGTTGAATAATTTCCATATATGGTTGGTCATTTTTCTTTGGAAAAGTCACAAATATGGATCTCTTCCTGTCACTTGGCTCAATGCTTCCAGGATTGTATCAGTTTGTTGTAACCTTTCAATTGGTATTTTGTCATTTCCTAATCCTTATTTTTCACTGATATCTTTAGTGCATTTTGGACTTCTTCATTCAGTACCATTGCTTGTTGATCATATTTTACCTCTTGAAATGGTGGAACATTGACCATTTATTTTTGATGGATCTATGTATTCCCGACTTGGTATATCCCTTCAATCTCCATTTACAAAATACCAAAATTATATTTTATTTTGGAAACTGCTCAGATCTGACTTAAATTTTAGTTGTCAAAGAAATACAATGCAAAGGAAACTGCTACAATGACAATGGCAAAATTATCTTTAAAAGAACAAAAAGGCAACAAATCATTCATTGTGATGTGGAACCAAAAATATCATTAAGTGTAATTGACTAACATAGACACCACCTGCCATCTACTGGTTTACACTTTTGTAATGCGGTACTTAAAGATTTAACTTTTAAATATTATTGACTAATTTGATTAGACTACAGCCATGACTAAACTTAGAATGAATCTTTGGGTCACCAAGACCATAAGGGAAGCATGTTTTGCAAACATGGCCAAATGAAATGTTCCGATGGAAATGCTTTCCCAATGTCAAAATGACCTGTTTTTACTCTCTGTTCTTGCCGTAGCAAAAACTTGCTAAGCACACTATTGGGCTTCCGATCCTCCTTGCTTGCACAGCTGCATGTAGCATTATTTGCCACAAAGTATATAATCTTGTGAAAACTTAGCAAGGGGTTGCTCAGCCGTCTATGCTTGGAGTGCTGTTGGCCACTGCATAGGAATAAACTTTTCTTTTTACTTTGAATCTTGTCTGAATTTGTTTCTTCTGGGCACGGTGGTAGGTTACAACAATAGTTTTAAAGTTAATTGAATAACTAAAGAAATGATTCAGAGATTCCAATCTACTAGACTCACAGAAATAGAATCAAAACTTCCATTTACTTTGATGTTTTCTACCTCATTGAATAATTTGCCCAAATCTCCAATATTTTGACTCAATTCTTGATTTTTTCCCTTTAATTCTCTAAGCTTGAGATAGGCTGAGCATATTTGAGACAGGTAAAGGCTGTTGTGCCAACACATGTGAGGTTAATTGAAAGGCAGAGAGATGGATGACTCAGGTGAGGCTTTCTAGATCTTGGGTCTCTTGCTTTCAGATGATCAAACCAGTGCAGCTGCCTAAGCTAGTTCCCTGCTTCAGCTGGCCAGGCTCACTTCCTTCAAGACATCCCTGTGGAGAAGCTACATGGATCTTGCAGCGCTGGGTGCTGGAGCAGCCTTGTGGAGACCCCTGCCAGCGCTGAGATGTTTACATGTTCACTGATTCACCTTTCCTCCTTCAGTAGGATGTGTGTGTTCTATAAGATGGAGGAGGATTTTGTGAATTAGTCTTGGACCTATGGGCTGATGGTGGACTTGTGGGCTTGGTTAGCACTGGATTGGGAAGCTTTCTTGATGTGCGCTTACTCTTCATATAATTCTTTCTTATCTATGAGTTTCTGTGGATTTTTTTCTCTAATGTACCCAAAGTAACACAGTGTTCTTCCTTTTTCGATTCCTAACTTTGAGACTTTGGACACTTCGATATATATAATATTTTACTTTGTCAACTTGAGTTGACCTTTGAAATTTTCTGTTATGCTCTTTACTTCACTATTTATTTTACCCTTTTTATATTTTAAAGCAAGTTTCAGTCTCTTCTGACATTCATTTGGTTATTTTCCTTCTTCTCTGTCTTTTTAAATGATTTTTTTCTTCATGCATGATGTTCTTGATGAAATCCCACAGCTCATAAAGCCTTTGGTTATTAGTTGTGGTAGTTACATAATCTGGTGTCAATTTGGGACTTGAAAGGATTAAGAGTGATGGTGTGGAGTCTAGTCTGTCAAGTGGATCATAGCCAAAGAAGCCTTTGTCTGGGCATGGCCTTCTCCTGAGAATCCTGGGAAATACTGATTTTCTTCCTTGGAGGCAGAAAACAATTTTCTCTCTACTCACTCCCTTGGAGATGCTTTACTGACAAGGCTGACTTCTTGCAAGACAACCCTATACAGAAGCCATATGGACCTAGCCTAATGCTGCCCTGGGAACTGGAGAAGCCACATGAAGATGCCTGCTGGAGAGGAGATGCTTATAATATGAAAGGATCCAAAGACTTTCTACACATCCTCCTGTGATCAGCCTACATTCGATATCATTGCATGGGTTTGGGGCATATTAAGAGGATTGGTGTGATAGACAGGTTTGTTGTGTGAACATGGACAATGAAGATAGGTAAGTTTGTAGTGTCAACATGGCCAATGAACACATGTGAGATTAATTGAAGGGGGGCAGAGATATAATTGGTTCAGTGAGCCTCGCCTTTCTCTCAACCGCTCTTGGAACATCAAACCAGTGTGAAACCAGCTGCCTTGCGTGTTCTGTGCCTCCATTTATAAGATGGACTACCTGTGGGACAGCTAATCCGTGGATGTGTCACTATAAATTGAGGTTTCTTCAAGTCCTGCTTTGCCATGGTACTGGAATCTGCATCTGTTGAGCTGGGAACAGTTGAAGGTGAGTGTTGGTCAGTGTTGGTAACTTACCTTACTGTTTGTTGCCTGTGGCTTGATAGCCTGAATTGCTGCTCTACAGAAGACTATCCAATGGCCCTCAAGACTTGTAGGACTGCTAATGTATTAGTTGTCTTATGAAAGTGAGTTGCACTGAGCAATTCATACTGCTTTATAGGCTAGTTAACTGTTTATTTCTTATGCTATACATCTATATGTATGTACTTATAAAATTATTAGTGTCCTTTTTTTTCTCTCTAGAGAACCTATCTAACATAATTGGTCTAACAATTTATTTCTAGAGAAATAAAATCATAGATATGGTCTTCTTAAATCGACTCTGCAGTCTGTTAGTCTTAACAGCACTGATGATGCTATTTCTTCTACTCCTAAAGGCATGGATAATTCTGTCACTCTTACTAATCCATGGTGTGAAATAGCAAAGCTAATATCTAACGTAGCAGCATGAGTAGATGGGGTGCTGGTTAAAGGAGAGACTTTAGGGAATCATATGTTTGATATTTTCCAGCAATTTGTCAGAATGGCAAGTATAAGGAAGCTGGTTGGCTGGTCCTTCTTCAATGGAAAGTGTGATTTAGGAAAGCAGGGGTCTCAGGGCCTCAGTAGTATGCCTCAGGTGCCAACTTACAGACTTAAAAGTTTCTTCCTGTGCTACAAAGGAGAACCTTCTCACCTCTAGTAATAGTGGCGACATTGCTGAGAATCAGGTCCAGATTCTCATGTAAGTGAGTGGTAGAATTACAACATCAGTTGAATTGCAGACCTAGAACAGTGTTTGATGCCAAAGTGAGAGCTTTTTCATCGTGTCTCTTGATAGGTCTGAACATACTCTTATTGAAGTACCTTTATACGTGATTATTTACTTTTCCCTAGCTGCCCTTATGATCTCCTTTTCCTCATCAGATAATTCAACTATTATGTGTCTTGGTGACTTCTTCTTGGGGTTGAGTCTGGCTTGTGTTCTTTCAGTCTCCTGAATGATTGCCTGATTTTCATTTATTAGACTGAGGAAGTTCTCCTGTAAGAATTCCCTCACTATTTTTGCTATTGATTTCTTTGTTGTGTCTTGTTCTGGCAGTCCAATTATTCTGATGTTGTTCCTCTTCATAGCATCAGACGTGGCTCTCAGGTTTTCTTCAACTTTTCTGATTGCCTTATTTGATTGCTTTTCCCATTTGTTGGTTATCCTCTAGGTCACTGGTGCAATTCTCTGTTTCCTCACCTCTGTGGCGATGTCTGTCTTTTTGCCACTGGATTTTGTTATTTCATTGTTCTCAGCCACATGTAAGGCCCCAGGACAGACAGGGCCTCCCCAACTGTGTATAGACTCGCGGAAAGGGGATCTGGGTTTATTAATATATCTAGACTGCCATGCCCTACTAGCTCAGAGGTTTTTTAGGTTGTTGTTGTTGTTGCTATTGTTTTCTCCTGGCCAACTAAAATAGAATCAGATTAAATTGGCTCTCTGCCTCTAGTCTCTGACTCTGCTCATTTAGGAACAGGGTCTTTGTTATATTGAAAACCTCTAGGCATTGTAGCTAAATTGTAGCATTCCTTAGCATGGATGCCCTTCTTATGCAAATGAATGTTAAGAGACTTAGTCTATATGCTTCCTTGGAGTTTGATCAATGAGCCTGGGATTTGCTATTTTTACCCAGAAAATATAATTTATTATTTTGGATTTATGAGGTCCCTTGATTTGATTTGGGGGCTGTCATGTGGTCTTTTTAAACTGATGCTCCTGTCTGATTACTCTTAACAGCACTGATGATGCTATTTCTTCTACTCCTAAAGGCATGGATAATTCTGCCACTCTTACTAATCCATGGTGTGCAATAGCTCTGTTGCCCCACCTCCCCCCCGACCCCACCCCACAAGGTCTCTTCAGGAACACACCAGCCTGTGCTATCATGAGAAGTTGTTGGGACCAGATAAAAGGCACCAGAAGACTCATAACAAACAAACATATTGTTGAGATGAGGGGAGTGGGAGCAGAGACCCAAAACCCATTTGTAGACAATGGGGCATTTCTTAACAGAGGGATGGCAGGGAAGGAATGAGTCAACCAGGGTGCAATAAATTGCTCATGAAATGCACAGTATTCCTCTGGTTCCATGCTGCTTCTTCACCTCACATTATCATGATCCTCTACTGTGGGCTAGACCAGAGCATGTACACAGGTACAGATCAGAGATAAGAGCTTATGGCACACAGAATCCAGGAACAGAGATTTAACTGGGTCTTGGAAGAAAACTATTTGTAAAGTTACTATTGCCTTGAAAGGCAATGAGACTTGAAAGGACCTATTCACAGGAATAACATAAAAGATAAAGAGAAATGTGCAATGAAACTTAATAAATCATCCTTAATCCATCCACAATTATTACAAATATCTTTTAAGGTCTCTCTTGCTTTATTGTTCCACACACAAGAAATTATGTTTCAATTATTCTGCTAGTGAATCATAGTTTGTTCTTGCTTAAACTAATATATAGTAACCATATATTTACATATATAAAGAGAGATTCATATAAAATAGCTACAGTGAGAGAAGGAGTTTGGTAGTACTGTAGTTATGATCCAGTGTTTAACAGAGCTGCATCTGTAGAACCCAGGAAATCTTATGAGGAAGTCACATGAGATCATTATAGATCATAATATATTTGCTGACATTTAAAAACAATGAGATGGAAAGAAGAGTTAGGGTTGAAAGATGGACAAGCTGTTGAAAGGAAGAATAGACAAAAATAACATCTAAAAACAAGTAAAATTAAGAAATTGAAGGTTAGCATTTTACTTAGTTTTAAGCTTGATGGTTTCAGACATCATCAAGAAACTTTTGGAAACAATGAAGACCATGTTGGGTATTAGAATGAATATCCTTACAATTTGAATAAAACTTGAATTGTCTTTTGCATTTTTCCTACAGTTCTGCCAAGAATCTGGTAAACTTCATTTACTATATATATCAAAATTTATATATGGCTAAAGCATTACTAAAGCATTACTTACCTGATTTGTTGTTAGTGCAGCACATGGGTGAAAATGATCAAAGTTAGCATCATCACCTCAATCTTTTTTTTTTTTTTTTGGGGGGGGGAGCATCACTGTTCTCCGGTGGTGGGAGTAGGAGGCCCAGCCCCACTGCTGGAATTGAACCTCCGTCCCAGTGGGCCTCAGTCCCGCGCACAACCACTACACCACCGGGGTTCAGCCCAGCATCATTATTTTTCATGGAACACACATGCTCCTCTAAATCATTGTATCTCTCTCCATAGAGCACTAAAAATGAAGCACACAAATTTATCAATAGGCATGTAATGGTTAGAATGATTTGATGGCAAATATAAAAATGCTTATAGATATAGCAAACATACCAAGTCTGACTTTATTTGATTTTTTTCTTTGCAAGTTGTCTTTGCAAAACTTGGCATGAGAATTAAATCTTTTTTTCAGAACCAACATTTCTTCCCATCGTATTGTTCAGTTGCTTCCAGTAGTGGTTTAGTGAATGAAGCCACCTTAAAAAATATATATCTTGTAATCAGATATGGAATTATTTTATGTTAAATATAAAGAAAATTCCATGTTCTCTAAAAATTATACTGCATAGTTATTGAGATTTAAACCCAGCTTCATTATTTGCAACTTGGACTCTTTAGTCTTATTCACTTAACTTCTCGGTGTCTCATTTGCATTAAGATCACCATATATATAAAATAACTTAATATATGCAAAGCTTTGTCTAGCCTCAGGAAAGTCTACTAACTATCTTTACTAAAATTGTTAGTACTAGCAGGGGGAAAAAAGCACAATAACAAAATAATGTGTGGCTGTCAACTAATATTTTTGCTATTATTCTTATTCTATTCAACAATGGATACTCAGAAGAAATCTCAGGGTCCCTGGCTGAATTTGTCATTATACTATTTTATTTCACTTTACTTTTTTGTGGAAAAAAGCAAAAATAATACATATATATAATTTTTGGTAGATATCCTTTGAAATATGAAAAGAAAATTGATACTCAATTGCATTTATGTCTGGAAAAGAGTTCTTAGTTGTTTTTTATTGGCATGGGAAACAAGTTTGAAGAGAAAATGATGGGACTGATGGTCCCAGAGGGGCTAGGGAGGGAAGGACGCAGGGGAAGGAGCATTGAGACAACAATGCCACAGAAAGCGAATGACTAGAGAATTGAAATCAGCAACAAGGAAGACGAAGAGATCCTCGGGGTATGTGAACAATGGCAATATAGCCGAAAGGAATTGCCAATAGGGTGAGCGTGATGGTGGGGCAGGAGGAAGGTAAAAGGAAACAGGAATGATCTAGGAAGCAAAGGTATAAATAGAGGTATAATCATAGGGGTGTTCATATATAAAAATGTGTATTCATAAAAATAGAGGTATAGGCCATGTACATATACTTATATGGCAATTCACTGAGGTTGTGGATTGATTTGGGGCGTCTGCTTGTGCCTTCCCTCGATGTTAGAGCACTTTGTTCAAACAACCTGGCATCCTGAGAGACTCACCTTCCTGGCACAATTGCTGAAGACAAAATGAGTTCATAAGCAAATGTGGTGAAGAAAGTGGATGGGCCAGGATACCAAAAGAGATCGTGTCTGAGGGCTTAGAGGCTTGAAGTTAAACTAGTGACCATATTGCAAAGAAGCAACAAGTCCATATAGAAGAAGCACAACAGCCTATGCCAGGACCCAGTATCAGAAGACCCGTAGCAATCAAGCAAGCAAGCATGTTGTTGAGAATGAGGGGATCAGAGCAAAAGTCAAAGCCCATCTGTAGACAATGGGATATCCTCTCACCAGGAGTCACAGGGAAGCACCAATAAAACACACAATGCTCCACTGTTACCTCGACGCTTTCCCACCCCACACTACCACAACCCCTAAAGTGCCCTTCACAGTGAGCTAGAACACAGCATGTGTACAGGTACAGATAAGGCATAAAAGGTCATGACATGTTGCATTTAGGAACAGGAAGGGGAGTAGTGATACCATGAGAATAGGGGGCAGGTAGAGTGAGGACGGGAGGAAGGGGCAACTGATTGACACATAACAGAAACCCTCCTCCCCAGGGGAAGGGTGACAGCGGTCAGTATAAGATATGAAAATAATAATTTATGATTTATTAAGGGCCCATGAGGGTGGGGTGAAAAGGGAGGGAAGAGGTGTTGACACCAAGGGCTAAGTAGAAAATAAATGTCTAGAAAATAATGATGGCATCATGTGTACAAATGTGCTTGCAACAATTTATATATAGATTTTTATAATTGCTATAAGATCCCTCAATTAAATGATTAAAAAAAAAGAAATGTTTCTCACATTTATGGATCTATATCCTCCACTTCTAATCAAACCACTCTGGCTCAGCTTAACTGTCATAATGTCTTCATGACTATGAGCCTCACTTTCATTCCTTACATTACATTCTTCAAAACACCATCATATGTGTGTTAGTCCAGGTAGACTAGAGGAACAAATTCAAGGACATATATATCGATATAAGGAAAGGGTTTATATACAAAAGGAATGTGACACTGAGAAGGCATCCCGGCCCAGTCCAGTTCAAAGTCATAAGTCTGATATTAACCCATATGCCCGAAATCAGTCTATAAAGTCTCATTCTGACTCCTGAAGTCACAGGTCAGTGGGAGCAGAATCCCGTCACTGGCAGGGTTCACCCCATGGCTCCTCGCTTCCAGGGCTCAGGCTCCATCAACAGCATGCTACTTCAGCTTCAGAGGTCTGCCTTCACCAGGGCAAAGCCGTGTGGTCTTTTCGCCGGCTCTTCCAACTTCTCGGAGGCTGTATCTTGTCTTTTCTGTGATTCATCGTCTCTGAGACTAACTCCCAACAACTGGGGAAGATAGCTTCTCATCATCACGAGGGAAAAATCGTGAGATTTCCCAGAAGTCTCAGGAGAAAGCCATGCCCACATAGAGGCCTCATTGGCTACTCAATGGTTATCTCCAGATTAACACCCCTACATTTCAATAATAAAATTAACATAAGCATATGACTGCCACAATATGCTTAATTGGTAAATAAAGTAAGTTATGGTCCTGATTTGAAACATTTCAGCATCATCCCATTGTACACGAAGCAAATGCAAACTCCCTCACAGGATATGCAATACCTGGCATCCTTGGCAGCCCCCCCCCCCCCCCCCCCCCCCCCCCCCCCCCCCCCCCCCCCCCCCCCCCCCCCCCCCCCCCCCCCCGCCTGCCAACATCAGTCCGCTGTAGACACAGGAGTCCCTGCTTCACTGCTTTTCCATCTTAGAGCCCCCACATATGTTGTTCCTTATGCTCAAAATAGTCTTTCCTCTTCTCATATGGATGCAGCTCCCACGTACTCTACGAAGTTCAGCTGAATGTCATTAAGAAACATTTTTTCTAAGCACTCATCTTCCCTAACCAATTCGGACATCACTGCGGTTCAGATATCCAACTCTCTTTCTCTTCATTGAACGCACTTATGCAGACGAACATAGTCTTGTGCGTGCTAACTTGTCTAATTCCACATTCTCAGTAACCTCCCAGATGGGTATTCTCTAATACAGTGCCTGACACTGAGAAGATTCCGCATATGTATTTCCTGAATAAAGAAATTACATAGCGCTTAAATTTTCTTCAATTCTGTTAACCATAGAGAGCAAACAGAAGTGGATTCAGGGAGTCTCTCGAATGTAGTATTCATTAAACAGATTTTTAAAATGACAATCAACTGAAAAAAGAAAGTTTATTGTTAGAAGAGTTTTATAATAGAAGAAAAATTTCATTACTCATTGACTTTGTCCTGGCTAGATAACTTATCACTTTGATAAATATTGACCTTATACTTTGTACCACACGGCACATGATTTCTACATTTTTGATTTCTGTGATTCTGATGGAGCAGCTCGTAATTTTTGACCCTTCAGTTGTTCTCTTGCATAAAGTTGGAAAAGCTAAAGTATCCAAAAAGAGTCCTGGTTATATAATGGTTATATGCTGGGCTTCTCAAAACAAGGTAAGCAGTTTGACAGGCTCTGCAAGAGAAGGGTGAAGTTTTCTATTCCTGTAAACAGTTGTAGTCTTGGAAACACATAGGGGCAGTTCTACTTTGTCCTGTACAGCCTCTATAAGTCAGATCTAGTCTATGGCAGAGTTTGGTTTGGTTTGGTTGGAGAAAACTAATGTCATATCATTTCAGAATTTTGAGATTTGACTGTACTTCATGTCACAAAGACACTTGTATTTAATTCTATATTTATTTTTTAATATACAGTTTAATAACAAGTAACTAAAATAAGAACTTATTTAAGATAAAACAAATCAATTTAGGATCAGATAAATAAAAAAGGGTTATTTGGTAGCCCCAAAATATATTACAAGGAAAAAGAATATTAAATAGAGGTTTGTCATCTATTTCCTTTTAAGTTAAAAAAAGTTTTGAAGCAAAAGAACAAATATATTCAATAAGTTAAATATCTTGGACTAACAATATCTTAGCTATACATATTTTGTTTCTATCTTTGCAATACATATTGTATTTGTCCTTATAAAATTCAGCTCTTTTCCACCTTGCTCTCTCTACCTAGATAAACTGACATACAAAAAAATACCTCAAAAATACCTCATGGTTTTCTGGTTGTATTAGACTTGGTTAGTAAAAACCTTGAATACCTACTTAAAGAGAGGTATAATGAAGTTGAAGTACTTTTTCCTTTAGCTCCTATCCAACACGATTACCTGGATCTGATTTTGTATCTCAACTAAAGGTAAGAATAATGCCTCATGATGAGGTCAACTCAGTGGAAATCTCCTTTTGAATTCCAATCAGTGCTTATTCACCTAACTATGATAGGTTTGCCTCATCTGCCTACCTTTTAAAGCACTCTTTTTGATTCTTGAATGCATTATCTCTTTTCTGTTTGGATTATATAAATTACTTAATTGCCATCATTGTAGATTATTCTAAAGCAATATTCTATGACTTAGGAACAAAAGCCTAAATTTTGAAATCTCTACACAGGAAAGTCATGGCATGGTAGGTAGTTTATTTGTTTCTCATGAAGCAGTAGTCACTAATAGGAGCCCTTCAATCATACAGAGATTAACAGTGTCTACTCACAGCTTTATGGAGTAACACAGGAAAATGGAGTCAAAAGTTGGATTGTGATTCACTGTATTAATAGTTGTGAAAGAAACATTTCTTCAACTGTTCTTCAACCAAAGCAACACCAACAGTAGAACATTAACTTAAAGAATTAAGCACTGAACCTACCTCATCAAATATGATGTTTCTGATCTTCCTTGCCCATTTTTGCTGATGAGAAGCAGGTAACAGAAATTCAAGGCATGCTGGCACTCTAATAAGCACCTAAAATAATGATGTGTAAACTAACATTTTTAAGTATTTATTATGACATTCATATGAATATATATTTATTTAAAATATATTTAACACTAAATAATTTTTGAGTTAATAAGGGTACCTGCTTATAGCTGGGATATAACAGATAATTCACATTCCTTGGAGTCAATTCATTGTCACTTCATCACCACCCAAATAGCACCAGAGTAGAATTGCTCCCCAGGATTTATTGAATGCAAATTTTCAGGAAGCTTGAATCTGCAACCTGGCCTTTCTCTCCTGTCTCCAGTCACACAATAACAACAATCCAAACATTAGTAACCAAATTCAATCCTTCTACAACCCTATGACTTTAGAATGTAATGCCTCTGAAAATGAGTTTCATTAAAGTCATCGTGTATTTGTTTAAGAAGTTATACTTTTTGTTAGTACAAACAGTAAAATGTCAGCTTTGGAATTTAAATTCTTAAATGCATGATTATTTGGAGTATTGAAAGCAGAAATAATTAACTGTCTCAGTTTTGATTGTCCAAAACTTATCTCTTTGATGGAGTTTGAGAAACAAGATGCTTGTTAAGGATGAACTATGGAAAAAAGAGACAAAGATGGAGTAAAAGAAAAATCAAACTACAAAACTAGCTTGATTATGCCTTTACCATCTTGGTTTGAAGTTCTGAAGTGGCTATGGAGTATCTGTTAGATTTGTGCCACATCGTGGTGAAAGGGCTTGATCCTTACATGCCTTCCTACTTCAGGACAGCAGATGTAGATATGGGAAAGCTAACAGCTGGTGCTCGTTCTGGCCACACCGGGCAGTTATAACCTTTGTTGAAGGGTGATCTGGATAGCGCATCTCCAAGTGTCTCATGCAAAGTTCTATAGCTATTGTTTTGCTTAGTGTTGATTATTTGCCCGTGTATTTACCAGAGACAACCTATGGCTTTTTCTGTGTTGCTATTTTCCTATATTTCATATAACATTAGGTATATAACCTGCAATACATTTTTTACTTACCAATAAAAAGAAATTCTAACTAGAAATTGGTGTTTATTAATTTTCAGATTGTTCTTTGGAAGTCAGCATGATCACATTATCAGAAAGCATCAGTCCATAGAAAGGACCATCATTCTTGGTGAAGTAGAAGACTAGCAGGAAAAAGGAAAACCTCCGTCACATAGATTGACAAGGCGGCTACATCTATGGGCTCACACCTGAGAGTAACTATGAGAATGGCACAGGGTGGGACTGGACAAAATTTCATTTTGTTAGACGTACGGTAACTGATTTCCAGACAATTTTGAAATCATTTATAAGCCAAGATACAGTGAGTATTTATTGAAATCTAAAATAAAATTATAAGTGTATTTACAGAAAGAAGAGTCATATAGTCATTCTTTGATCTAACTATATATTTTTAAACCATTTTATCTTTCATAAATTCAATAAAATTATGTTACACGGACTTGTGTATATAAAGATGCTGATATCCAGTGCTAGTGATATATACGTATATCCTTACCTGACAGTATGGCTGGAGTCCTGGTGGCATTTTAGGCTATTTGTTATGTTGCTAACCACAAGATCAAGAGTTCCACCCTACCAGCTATTATGGGGAAGAAATTAAAGTGACTAGACATCCCACTTTTTAAAACAATTTAACAACATCCTGCGGCATTTTGAAATTAAAATAAATATATTACAATACTATTTTTGCATTCTATGAAAATTTTTTGTTGCTCCGTATAGACCAAATTTTTAATCAAGAATCGCCCCTCTCCCTGGTCAATGGTGTTCCGCTTAAAATCTGGCCCTTCACCTATAAAGCTCTATAGTCTCAGAAACCCTAGGGATTCATTCTATTCTGTCCTATAAGGTCGCTGTGATTCAGAATAGATCTGATGGCAATGAGCTTGGTTTGGGTTTTACCTGACACTTTAGACACCATGCTAGTAGTCTCTTGAAAAATGCCACATAAAGCTTCATCATTTGGCGGATTTCTGACAAAATGATTCTTAAAAGTTGATGCCACTTGATTAATAAGGACCTGCTTGACAAGGAAATAAGTCTATAAGTGAAAATACTGGCAGGTGAAAACTTAAAGCACAACAAAGTCTATATAAAGTACATTCTGGAGCTGAGCCCTGGTGGTGTGTGGGACTGCAGCCCACAGGGTTGACAGTTCAAATCCAGCAGCAGCTCTCCAGGAGCAAGGCTGGGCTTCCTACTCCTACCAGGGCAGTGATTCCAGACACACAAAAAAGAAGAAATACATTCTGTCATGAGGGTAGGCATTACTTTCTCCATGCAGTAGTTCGAAGCACAGGTTTTTCCTGAGGATGTGGGGGCAACAATTACTGCCGATGCATTGTTATCCATAACATCAAGAAGTTCTCACTGCAAGTCTTAGAATACCATTTGTGTCAATAGAGTCAATAGCAAATATATTAAAACATAGTTCAATAGAGTCAAAGCAAATATATTAAAACATAGTTCCCTAGGATTTTCTGGAGTACTTATTAATATAAAAACACAGACATCTAGGGAATCTGAAAAGCCCATGCCATCTTTTCTTAGTAGACTGTTTGATGTAAAAAGCTAGAAGTTGATTGTTATATTTGAATAAGAAAATGAAGAGTAAACCTAAATAAAATATTTTTATTGTAATCCTTTCTTTCAGATTATGTTATTTAGTAATTATAGGGTGGCTTTAGTAATTGCATTCTTTTTTTTCTTTCCTGTTTTTCTGCATCACTGTCCTTGTGGGAGTAGAAAGCCCAGCTTTGCTCTTGGAGAGCTGCTGCTGAATTTGGACCGTCAACCCTGTGGGCTGCAGTCCTGCACACAACCACTACACCTCCAGGGCTCAGCAACAGTCTAAGAAGTTCTCAATACCTATTTTTTAATAAGTAAGAAATGCACTGGAAAAAAAACTAAGGCTAATCTTATGCTCCACCCTATTTCCTTTTCTCAATTTATCATGATGCTATCTATTGGTCCATTTGTGAGGATTTCAGTCTCCATTTATCATGACAAATGGAGTGAAAAATAGAAGCCTTCAAGGATTTTTGTCTTCCCTGGACATTAATTCTCCTGAAAACATCAGTCAAGAGATAAAAAGACATATTCCATTAGGTAAATCTGCTGCCCAGGAACTATTTAGAGTATTGAAGAACATGTAAGTTACGTTCAAGACTCAGGTGCACCTGACCTAAGCCATGGTATTATCCATTGCATCATAGGTATGTGAAACTTGGGCATTGAATAAAGGAAACCATAGAAGAACTGATATATTTGAGTTGCAAGGCTGAAGAAGAGTATTGAAATTACCAGGGACTGATGGACAAACTAATCTATAAATCTATATAGGAAGAAGTAAGACCAGAGGTACAGATGGCAAGACTGTCTTACATACTTTGGATATATTGTCAGGAGAGGCCAGTCTCTGGGAAAGGACGTCATGCTAGGTAAAGTGGAAGGGCAATGAAAAAAGAGAAAGGGCCTTTGATGAGGTGGATTGGCATTTGCACTGAGGGACTCAGGCATAGGAACTTTGTGATAATGGTGCAGGACCATGCCTTTTTTTTCATTCTGTTGTGCATAGGGTCACTATGGGTCAGAACAGTCTTGCTGGTACCTAACTACCACAACTCTATTTTCTTTTTTTTAATATATTTTTAAAATTTTTATTATTTTTTTTGGGGGGGCATCACTGCCCTCCAGTGGGAGTGGGAGGCCCAGCCTTGCTCCTGGGGAGTTGTTGCTGGATTTGAACCGCCAAGCCAGTGGGCCGCAGTCCAGCACTCAACCACTACACCACCAGGCTCAGCCCCAGCTCTATAAGGTGTCCCCTAAGCCTATCAGATTCTTACCTTGGAAGGCAGGTGAGTGTTTTTCAAGTTCTTAATCATAACCCTGTGAAGAAGGTGGAAAAAATACCACAACTCCCCATAATGCGCACTCTCTTTAATCAAGTTCATTCGTAGACTCATCTCAGACTGCAGTAGGCATCTGAGGAATAATACATGGATAGAAGTTGTAGAGAGAACCTTAGCTGCCTCATGCCCTGCACTAGAGTGAGAAACATTGCTTCTGCTTAAGAAAAATACCCCACACCTAACTCACTGCCATAGAGTTCATGCCAAGTCACAGCAACCCTCCAAGACGAGTAAGAACTGTCCCTGTGAGTTTCTGAGACTGTCAGAAATAAAAAGGCCAGTCTTTTTCAGTCTTAAGAAAAGGAAACATGTATTTTTTATGATTTTCATCATCATGACCATACAAAAGTTTCAAGGCAGATTATAAAGGAGAAATTCTATTAATAAACTGGATTCATGTAATTAAATTTTATTTGTAAAAATATTCAATTACATGGACTTTTACATGGTTCAAACTATAGAGAAAAGCATAACTTTATGTCAAGATTAAATTTACAGACATTTGTAGAATAAGAAAACTTTGATGACAGTACAGCATGTAAAAATCACTACAGCTGTCTGTTTTGTTTAAACTGCCCACGTTTCTGTGTCCATGTTTATATAGTTAAGTATATATTTGCCTGTTGACATAGGCAACATAATAATAAAGTTGAGTGATGCAGACAGAATTTCAAACATATATGTATGAATACATCAAACTGCTTCCAAGGGGGCAATTGAATATAGGTTCTTTGTATCTAATACAGATTTCACTTTCTTAAGGGGTGAAGGAAGGGTGGAATCTCTAATTCACATTTTCAATAACAAATGGTTTTTAATGACATAGTGAATGCAATATTTAGAAGTTCATGGTAAATATAATGTGTCGAGTCAACCCACTGAGAAATTTTTGTGATCAGCATTAATAAGAAATTAACAAAAAAAATTTTAAAAAAAAGAAATTAACAGAATGTTTGTTCCATAGCACATCCTTACCTGCCATTTGTCAGGAATAAAATCCTGAACTCTAGGACTCTTTTCTCTTATGTTTTATCAAATAATGATCCATGGGTTGAAACCAAGCAGATGCAATACCATATTTAGTATTTTTCTTCTTCTTTGGCTCTTCTTCTTGAATCTATATTATTATAAAATTGATTTAAAATATATTGACATTTAAATATAGTATTTTTCTGCATATCTTCTGTGTGAAATGCATTTTTTAAATATTTGACATTTATTGAAGATGTTTATTTAACTCTAAATTATCAATTTTTCTGTGAATAAGGTGATAGACATTAAGATTTACATCATTATATCATGGTTTGTAGCTTACTTATAATGTATATCAAGTTTGTAGCTACAACTTGATATATTTAGACTATTAACCTAATTAACAATGACAACAATTAAACAGTTACATAGTTTTGGGATATGTTAGAACTAAATACAAGGTGAATGTATGGTGATTATTGGGCACTTCATGTCTCTCCAGGAGAGCATTTATATAGATTTTCTAATTCTGGCATAGTGGTTCCGAGATAGGTTGCTAACTTCAAAGTCAGCAGTTCAAAACCATCATCCTCCTTCGTAAAGAAAGATGTTTTTTTTTTAATCCTGTGAAGAGTCGTCTCAGAAACCCCCAGGGATTGTTCTACCCTGTCCTAGAGGGTCAGTGTTAAACAGGATTCTGTAGAGAGAACCAGGACACTAATAATATTATATATTTTTATATAGCTAAAAAGATATCTAACATAAGAAATAAAACAGTTAATCTATAAAGCAGTACAAATGGCCTGTGCAGCTAGCATGAGACAGCTAATACACTGGCAGTCCTTGGAGTCTTGAGAGTCATTGGGTAGTCCTCTGTAGAGCAATTCAGGCTATTTGGCCATAGGCAGTGAACAGCAAGGCAAGTCACTAACAGTCAGCCAGATGACAGAGTCTGATAGTCCCCAGCTCAAGAGATATATATCCCAGTAGCATAGCAAAGCAGGGCTTGAAGGAATCTCAACTCACAGAGACACAGTCCACAGAAAGATGTCCCACGGGTAGTGTAACTTATAAATCGAGGTGCAGGACAAACAAGGCATCTGGCTGGTCTGAAGATCCAAGAGCAAGAGAGAGAAAGGCGAGGCTTGCTGAGCCATTTATATCTCTGCCCTTCAATTAATGTCACATGTGTTCATTGGCCATGTTGGCACAAAAAACCTACCTATCACAACCCACTCCTTGCCAACTTGGCACATGCGCACAATGCTTTAGCAATATATAATTTCAGACAACAATGAAATGGGACTTATACTTAACATCACGCATCTATCACACAAAAAATGAGAGCACACTGAGTCCAACCGTATCTGATATATCATACATGAATAAAAGAAAGATATTCAACGAACTCATAAAGAAAATACACTTATAATCACAAATCTCAATTTTGCAATTGATGACCTGGTCAAAACTGAACTATCTTCTTCTAATACCCATTCTGATTACCTTTGCCCTTAGCAACCACCTCAGCTGGTTGTGATTTTTTGCCTGGTGGGGTGAGCCAGACTTCTTTCCTAAGAATTTTGATCAGTAAAAGTCCTGTTGTGACTGGGTTGCTGTAATTTACCATTTACTTCAATCAAAGGGCATGGTAGCACTAAGAGTTGGCTTATGAGATCTGCTGGATTGCAGACATATTCTTCTTTACCCCCATTATGTAACAGCAGTCCAAATTCTTCTTGGTAATCAGGATCAATCCTACCACTCAGTACAGTGACACCCTTCCTGATCTGTTGATCCAAAGGCATGAGAAACCCAAAGTGGCCAGTGGGCAGTCTCAGCTGCCAATTCCGTGGAATCTATGCTGTGTTTCCAGGTGGGAGAGGTCCTTCTTAGGTAACAGGACCTCCAGGCCTGAAGCACAAAGGGTTGCTAGGACAGGAAGTAAAAATACTGCAAGTGGGTCACTAGGATTAATAGTGATTCCACTCCAGCTTCCACCCCTTGGTTCTTGGACCCATGAATTCTAGCACAGCACCATAAACCCCAGCTTCACAAGTTGTTGCCACCTAGTTTGCACTGTAGGTATGTTTTTAGAAGCCCATTCCATTGTTCTATTGAGCCAGCTGCTTCAGGATGATGAGGAACATGATACGATCAGTGGATTCTATGAACACAGGCCCATTAACACACTGGATTTGCAATGAAGTGAACTTCTTGAGCTGAAGCAATGCTATGTGGGATACCATGGTGGTAGATAAGTCATTCTGTAAGTCCACAAATGGTAGTTTGGGCAGAAGCATTGAGCATAGGAAGGCAAATTCCTATCCTGAATAGGTATCTATTCCAGTAAGAACAAAATGCTGCCCCCTCCATGATGGAAGTGGTCCTATGTAATCAACTTGCCACCAAGAAATGGTTCCGTATCTTGGACTTAATGTTGGTTTCTGCTGCTGGCAAATGGGACACTTGGCAGTGGTTAAGTCAGCCTTGATGAGTGGAAGTCCATGTTGCTGCACCCGTGCCTAACCCTCATCCATGCCACCATGTCCAATTTGTTTGTGTGACCATTAGATGATAACAGGAGTGGCAGAGGAGAGAGGAGGACCAATCCCCACAGTGCATGTCATCTTATCCACTTGATAAAGTCTCTTCTTCAGATGTAGGCCTTTTGTGATTATTCACATGAGAAATGAACATCTTTACTTTCTTGGCGCATTCAGAGAGGTCAATCCACATACTTCTTCCCCATACCTCCTGGTCACTAGCTTTCCATTCATGTTCCTTCCAAGTTCCTGACTATCTACCCAAGCCGTTAGCCACTGTCCATGAATCAGTATACGGTCTCACATCTGGCCATTTTTCCTTGCAGGCAAACTGAACGGCCAGGTGCACTTCTCAAAGTTCTGCCCATTGGGAGAATTTCCCTTCACCACTGTCTTTTAGGGAGTTCCCAGAAAGGAACCGTAGTGTTGCTGCTGTCCACTTATGAGTGGCAACTGCATATCATGCAGAGCCATTTGTGAACCAAGCTTGACTTTTCTGTTCTTCAGTTAAATTATCTTAAGGAACTTCCCAGGAGGCCATAGGTGCAGACTGGGAGAGAGAAAGTATTGTGATAGAAGTAGGAACTGTGGGTATTTGGGCTACTACTTCATGCAGCTTACTTGTAGTTTCAAGTCCTGTTCTGGCCTGCTATCATATGTACCACTTCCATATCACAATGGAGTGTTGCTGTGCAAGTCCATCTTTATGACTCTGTGGGTCAGACGATACCCAGTTCATGATGGGTAGTTTAGGCCTCATGGTGACTTGATGACCCATGGTGAGGTGTTCAGTCTCCACCAAGGCCCAGTAACAGACCAACAGCTATTTTTTCAAAGGATGGCAGGACTTTACTCCAAAATCTCAATGGTCTACACTCTGATTCACCAATAAGGGTCTGCGAAAGACTTCACCCTGCATCTTTATCGACAACTGACACCTCTAGTACTACTGGGTCAGCTGGATCATATGGTCATGGTGGCAGAGTAGCTTGCATGGCAGCCAGAACCTGTTGCAGAGCCTTCTCTTGTTCTGGGCCCCACTCAAAATTGGAGACCTTTCATGTTACTTGATAAAGAGATTAAAGTAGAACACCCAAGTGAGGGATATGAAAATCTGAAGAGGTGCACTAGACATTGTGCCTCCTTTTTCATTGTTAGGGGGCAGGGAGAAGGGGCAGATGCAATAGCTTATTCTTCACTCTAGTAGGCATATGTTAACATTCCCCATACCATTGGACTCCCTAGAAATTTTACTAAGGTGGAGGGTGCTTAAATCTTCATTGGGTTAATTTTCCAACCTCTTGTACACAGATGTGGTACTAATGAATCTAAAGTCTTTGATACATTCCTCTTAGTGGGTCCAATCAGCATTATGTCATCAATATAATGGACTAATGTGACATTTTGTGGAATAGACCAAGGTACCTTTGGACCAACTTTGTGGCAGTCATGTGCTTATGTTAATTTTACGATTGAAATGTAGGGGTGGAGTCTAGCCTGTTAATCTGGAGGTAGCCATTGAGTAGCCGATGAAGCCTCTATGTGGGCATGGCTTTCTCCTGAGACTCCTGGGAAATCTCGCAATATCCCTCATGAAGAAGAGAAGCTATCTTCCCCAGTTGTTGGGAGTTAGTTTCAGAGACAATGAATCACAGACAAGACAAGATGGCAGCGTCCGAGAAGCTGGAGGAGTCAGCGGAGAGACCACAGGGCTTTGCCCTGATGGAACCAGACCTCTGAAGCTAAGGCAGCTACATGGAGGCCTCTGCCAGAGATGAGTTACTTCTACTGTTGATGAACCCTGAGCCCTGGAAGCGAGGATCCATGGGGAGACCCCTGCCAGTGCCGGGACTCTGCGCCCACTGACCTGTGACTTCGTGAGTCGGAAATAGACTTTATGGACTGATTTCAGGCATATGAGTCAATACCAGATTTATGACTTTGAACTGGCTGGGATGCTTTCTCCATGTCCTGTTCCTTTTGTATATAAACCTTTTCCTTATACCTATATGCGTGTCTCTGAAATTTAGTCTACCGGACTAACACAAGCTTATAGCACAGTTGCCATGAGTTAGCAGAGACTCAATGGCAGGGAGAAATTCTCTTGTTATTTGAGCAACTAGATTACTCATATTGATGAAGATTTTAGTAAATATTCTCTTTACAGCAAATCTAGAACTGATCACTACATTGATAAGGTAATTTCCCTCTCCACATATATAATAATTATTCTGGGGTATTAGACATGAAGATATTTTAAAAATATTACCTTGGTTTGATGTAAAGAAGTAGCCAACTCATAAATTCTAAATACTTAAGACATCTGGCAATAAGATAATGATCGGTATCTGATAGAAATTCTGCGTATTTATCCATCCATGAGTGGATCCATTTCATCATTTGAACAGTGATATTTAAATCTTTAGAGGCTTGATCTTGGTAAATAGAAGGCATTGACATTGTCATAGACCATTAAAACTAACAAGTGTTGGATTATCCACAACTAATCATGCTGTTAATTTTTCTTATTACCTTTACTGTCTAACGATATTAATGGAGTTCTTAGAATACAGAGGATTGAATTATTGACTAAAATAAAATTAAGGAGCAATTATCTATAGTTCATGATCTTCACAGATAACTCAGAAATAGTTTATATAAGTAATTTTTTAGGAAAAAAATAAATCCTCCATAGTTCACTGTGGAAATCTCACAGCCCACTCATGCTGATCTAAATCTGAGTCTAGTGACCCTGTACACCATTATAACTACTTCATACCATGGAATCTGAGACTATACATCTATCTCAGGCGGCATCATTTTTCTCCTGTGTGGGGACTGGGGAGTTTGCACCTGCTCACCTTTTGATTAGTAACCATTAAACCCTTGTGCCGCCAGGACTCCTTTCCATACAAATCATTTTGTGAAATTCTGGTTTGCTGATCTTAATGGATAAAGCATTTTAATCCCAAACTTACTTCAATTGAGTTGATTCTGACTCATAGCAAACTATAAAAGAGGGTAGAACTGTCCTTGTGCATTTCCTAGGCTGTAGTTTACTGTGGGAGGAAAAAGTTTTATCTTTCTCCCACAGACTAGCTGGTGGTTCAAATTTCTGGCCTTGTGGTCAAAAGCCCAACTCATAACCCACTATGTAGAAGGAGAATAGGTGATTTAAAAGCAGTGAGGTGACCCTACGCTAAACAGATTTGGAGATAGACATACTGAAGATTGAAAGAGCCATCAAATTTCTTAGTATTGTCAGGCAATATTATGAAACATGATCATCTCATCTTTTGTCTCTGTACATTTTTCTACTCAACCCCATTCTCTCTTCCACTTCTTTTCTTTCCTTCTACCTCTTGTTGAAATTGCTAAAGTAGAGAACACGGCCGAAGGTGAAGAGTCTTCAGAAGAATTAAGTATTCCAGACAGGCTTATTAGTGGTGTAGTTGGAAACCAATAGACACTCCAAGGGAGAAAGATGAGGCTTTCTATACCTGTAAAGAGTTAGTCTGAGAAACCCACAGGAAAATCTCTACCCTGTACTAAATGGATGCCAGGAACCAGAATCCGCTCATTGACAGTGAGTTTTATAGAGCTTTAGACAAGCACACACTGGTCTTATTCAGTAAGTGAAAATGTACTCTTTAGGTATCAAGGATAAATGTCATATTTTCTTTGATTCTTCATCATCTTTGTTGGCTTCCTTTACCATGAACACAGTCTCATAAACAGTACTTTATTTATCTTTGAACTGTCCTTTTGGATAGCCTGCATATTTGCTAATGAGACCCTCTCTGAGATTTTATTTTCCATGGGAAAACTAGACGTAACAATACATTAGAAGATAAAAAGGTAGTTAATATTATAAACGTTCTAGTACAAATTTCTTCTTATTGCATGGAAATTTAATTTCTTATATAAGGAGTACATCAAAAGATTCATGAAAATTTTCCATTACCCTTCTATTCTTTTTTTTTACAAAAAAACAAACTGGCTTCTTCCATTTATTTATTTAATGGGAAGGGGTGTATTACATGATTTAAGGAGCACATCAACAGCTTTATATTCAACAATTTATACACATTGTGGTTCAACTTTTCTATTGCAGTCATCTCACTGTGGCATCACTTATTTGAGTTTCTCTATGTGTTTCCTGTTTCCATTCCTCCTTTGTCCTAACATTCTGAACTTTATCCTTGGGTAAATGCTACTCATTTGATATACAATGAGTAATTATTCTAACACCCTTTACATTCAGACCTGAAGAATTACTATGGGCCATAATCTTGGGAGGTCCCACCAGCCCCTAGCCCATCTATGAGCCTAGTATCTTTCATGATATTCATTTCTTCACTACATATTTCTCTCACTCTATCTAGGCCTTTCTAAGGTGATAGTTTTCAGAACAGTGAGTAGTGGTGGCTGGGCATATTGTGTTAGGTAAAATGATGGGGGTTATTTGGTCTTACTGGTGAAATCACTGTGGATCCTGGCACAGCTACGTCAATACAAAACTTAACTATCAAAACTACTATGACTAAGTAGTTGGGTTTAAGATCTGAAATTTAGAGGTTTTCTATTTTGTTCTTCTTTAATTATACTTTGCTTACCCAAGGTCTCGCTGCTTTCCTTGTGGAGTAGGTGATTAGCATCTCCATCTCTTTATAGAAAGATATTGGTATCAGGATTCCAATGTATCTGTAGGTCATCTTAGGTTGTAGTGAAATTTCCATAATTTTAAGTCTTCTTACTTAAGTCTTCTTCAGATCTCTGTTGGTTTAAAAGAATCCAACTGATATTTGTATGTTGCTCTTATACCATGACACTTGACTAAGTCATTAAATTAGTTCCAATAAATATCCCCAAGTCCTTAAGATCGTATCTATATAGAATTATATTGTAAGCCAGTGTTTCCCAAATTGGGCTATACTTCCTCTGGGGGATGGGAGGGCACTGTAATGATCCAGGGTGACTACAACAGCTTCTAATTGGGTTATACCACCCATGAGGGGAACACTGAGTTTGTTTTTTTGTTTTAGTTGTTTGTTTTTAGGGGGCAGTAGGCCAAATAAGTTTGGGAAATTATGTTGTTAAAAAAATTAAGCAAGATTTACTTCTTCCTTGCCAATTTTCTTTTTCTTTTTTTTTCTTTTGCAAATTCTGAAACTTTAGTCCTATTTTAAGAAGATATGCTCTACATTATATTAAGAAATGCTTTTCTGCTTATTTTAAATGGTAATTTAAAATGATTTGTTAAAATTACTTGCCCTATTAGAAAATCTAAAATATCTCACTGTGTAAATGAAACTCCTGGTCGCTATATTGCACCATTTCACATTCTCCCTGTTTGGGAAAAGTTCTTTGAGCAAGAATGAAAACTGAGATAATAGAATTGAGTTCCTGGGCTGTTCAAAAAAAAATTCCACTTCACTTTTGAAAACTCCCATTTTCCAAGATTCAAACTTCATATATTCCATTGTGGATCTTAGCAAGATGAAATCCTTGACAACTTCAACCTTACTCCCTTTATCATGATGTTACTTATTGGTTCAGTTGTGAGGATTTTGTTCTCCTTTACATTGACTTGTAATTCATACTAAGTGCTACAGTTCCTAATGTTTTTTCAGCAAGTGCTTCAAGTCCTCTTCAGTTTCAGCAAGCAACTTTGTGTCATCCACATTATCTGCACAGCTTCATTGTTGGTCTGATCATGTTCTGACTGAAGTAGTTAATAGAATTTTTCAATGGAGAAATCACAAACTTCAGTGGTGGATGAATAAATTAGTATGATAGCTGTATTCATTATATTTTCTTGAAGCTGGATAGATAGAGTCTAATCACAGATAGCAGTGTACTTGGCTATGGATTTATGAAGATACATTCTGACAATGAATACTATGCCATTTCTTTTTGTTGTGTTATCCTGGTATAGCAAATACTATGATATTCTAATTCAAAATGACCAAATGCTAGTCCATTTCACCATACTAAATCCTAGGATCTTGATCTTCATGGGTTCTCTTTCATGTTTGATGACTCTAAATTTTCCTAAATTCCTACTTTATCAAGTACCAATCATTAGAAAATGTTTGTAGCTGTTTATCTGGGAATTGTACCACATCTTGAAATTAATAAAGGCTTCACTTCCATAGACCTTAGCAGGCCCACATATCCATGGTTGACTCTTCTCTAAGAAATCATCTTCTCTTTAGTCACATGTACAGGGACCTCAGAACTGAGAGGTCTGTCCTTCTACACCATCTTCAAAATTATTCTGATTCCTTTGTTTAGGTTTTCAGTATCTGGTAATGCTTCAAAACTATGCATACATTTTTCAGCTGCTTCTTTTCCCAATGTTGGGTGCAAAGTCCTCTTGGTATCTGTTTTTAGTCTGGAAGCTACATTGAAGCCTGTTCACTTTGGGTGACCCTGAAGGCATTGGAAATAACATAGCTTTGAGAATTACAGCCGAACACACCACCACAGTCCAACAAACTGACTACCTGTCTGTCATTTTATTTTGTATACTGTTGTCATTAGGTGCTTTTGTGTCTTTTTTGATTCAAGAATGCCATCGGAGGGTCATGAAAAATATTTTATGTTCAAGTTAACCTTACTTAGAAACTAACAAAGAAAGCAGTCATATATAAAGAAAAAATCTTGAAATAAAATAATGAAGGGATAAAGAAATATAGGTATCATTGCAAAAGACTGAAAGGTAGCATGAAAACATTTGCTTGAAGTTGTGGAAACTGCAAGTGCAGTTTTGGTCTTGGTGACACTGAAATTATCCTTTGGTTTGATGGCTTGAATTACAATGAGTTTTAAAGATATCGATTCTAATGACATTTCATAAAATCATTGAAAAACATGAAATTTTTTTTGCATGGATTTATAAAAATTTCTTGGCTTTTTCTGCAAGAGAAAAATCATCAAATGTACATTACTATATATTTTTCAGTGATGTTCTATCTACTTACTAACTGCTTAGTTGCATCATCCCCCTCAAACGTACTTTCTCCGTAGTTTAAAATAATCATTGATTTACTGAACTTTGCTGAAAGGGGATGTTAACTCAGTCTATTTCATGTTTGAAATAACTCATCTTATTTCCAACATCTGGGGTTAGATTTGCCTCTAGGTTTTCCTATTGGTTTTCAGCTTGGTTTCTAGAACCTACTAATAAGTGTATCAAGTTATATATATCATAAGAACCTGGCTCATATATGCTAATGAAAATGGCAGATTGATGCAAAAATTCGTGTCGGTTTTCCTGAGGGTGAGGAAAGTCTGACAGTAGTTAACAGTTTGGATTTAGACCAAGGATCTACTGTTACTTCTGTTGGCTGCTCAGTCAGACTGAGAGGTTATTGGGACTGACTGCCAAAGTTTCTTTAATACGTGTGGTGACCATCATAGAAGTTTTTTATTGTTTGACCTGTGCTGGAAATTTTGCAGCTTGTAACTAACTCAGAGTTCTTTGAAAATTGAGTGATTCCTTTCATATGTCCAACTCCAGACACTAAATTGCAGTTGACTCAAAAGAGCCACTGTCACTGTTCAAACAATCTAGGCAAACAATCTAAGTAATTTTCTTTAATCAGGCAACTTGCTTTCAAGCAATATGCCTAAAAAAACATGATAGTATCATGAAAAAGAGAACAAGAGTCTATTAAAAGAGGGTATTTTTCAGAGAACATTTTTACCATACCCCATCTGTGTCAAGGGACAGATGGGATACATTTTGTGAGATATGAAAGATGGAACTTGCTTGCTGTGCTTTGCTTTCAGGTCCAGGTCTCCTCTGAACAAGCAGGATTCATTGCTTCAGAAATGTCCAGCTCAACTATAATTAAGAATTATTCTTGGGGAAAGCGAACACAAAATTTTAATAGCAAAAAAATATTTAGGGGCAGAGAAAAGAAAAAAAATTATTTGGTATATTCAGAAAGATTTAAAAAAAGAGAGAAGCGACACTGACACAGCATCACAACTTTGTCTGAGTCTGAAGGACTATAAGAGATTAATGATTTATCTACAAAGTGAGTTAAGGGAAAACAAACATTAGCAGTCCCTTTTCAAAAAGGTGTTGTTACAAACTTTTGTAGTCATCATAGGTAGGAGGTGTTGGGTTGACCCCGAAGGCCGGAATGGGGGAAGACAAAAGCATTCTGCTGTTGTTAGGTATTGTTGAGTTGATTCCTCCAGAAACCCTGTATGTGACAGAATGAAGCACTGCCTGGCCCTGCAACAAACTACAATGGATCTTTACTTTGAGTCCATTGTTTCAGTCGCTGTGCCAATCCATCTCATCAAGAATCTTCTTTGTTTTTGATGCCCTTCTACTTTACAAGGTGTGCTTTAGAACACTTTCAAAGTTTAGAATGAAACGGTGGGTTGTTGGTTCAGGCACGAATGAAATAAAAACAGCTTTCTTGCTACCCATGCAACAGCACATACATGAACCTATAGAGAGTAGGCCTGGTGGTGCAGCGATTAAAAGCTAGGACGGGAACTGCAGGCTCAGAATTTTGAAACTGCTGGCTGCTTCTCCGGAGAAAGATGAAGCTTTTACTCAGGAAGAGTTAGAGTTTCTCCAGCATGTACATGTAGTTCTATCCTGCCCCATAGGATTCAGGGTAAGTTGGAATTGGTGGAAAATGATGTTGAAAAACTGGATATCTATTTGCACTAAAGTGAAACAAATTCATAGTTCATAAATATACAATAACTAATTCAAGATGAAGCAAGAACCTAAATGTTAGCCCTAAAATTCTAAGTTCCAGCAAATTCAGGGCCCTAGTTTGCTGCATAGACTATCAAACATATCAAAAAATGCACAGACATTGGAAAATAAAGTAGACCACTTAGCCATTCTAAAAATTAAATACCTTTGTCAATCAAAAGAGTTCTCAAAAAGAACCTATAGATTGGGGAAATATTTGTCAATGGCATGTGTAATGAGGGGCTAGTCTCAAAATTTTATAGAAAAGTTAGCACTCCAATGACAAAAATATATGCAGCCCAATTGAAAAATAAGCACGGGGTATGAACAGACACTTCATTGAAAAGATACTCAAGCAGTCATCAAACACCTGAAAACATTTATTATACTCATTAGCTATTAGGTATGAAGTGCAACAAAAAATAGATATCAGCTTATTGCAGCAATAATTGTTATGTGCCATTAGGTTGGTTTCGACCTAAGAACAACAGAATGAAATTCTGCCTAATCCTGTGCCATCCCAGCAATTAATTCCTTGTTTAAACCCATTGTGGAAGTCACTGTGTCAGTCCATGTTATTGAGGGCCTACCCCTCTTCCACTGCCCTTCAACTTCACCTGACATTGTGTCCTCCAGAGACTAGTCTCTTCTGGCAACTTGTCCAAAGTATGTAAGATGAAAACGTGCCATCCTCGCCTGCAAGAACCAATCTAGCCAGACTTCTTCCAAGTCAGATTTATTTGTCTTTTAGGAAGTTTGTGGAACTTTCAATATTCTTCTCTAGCACCATGATTTAAGTGCATAGGTCTTTTTCGGTCCAAATTTCACCTGCCTATGAGGCAATTAAAATCGCCACCATTTAAACCAGGTCGACCTTAGTTCTCCTTGCTTTTCAAAACTCTACCGCCGAAGCAAACACCTCTAAAGAAGTCTTGTGCACCAGATTTACCCAGTGCAACACATGTCTTTTGATCTCGTGACCGTTGCATAGTCAGAGGGCTTGTTAGAGGCAAGGATGGTGAAATTTGCCTTACTTTGGACATGTTGTTAAGAGGGACCAGTCTCTGGAGAAGGGCATGATATTTGGTAAAGTGAAGAGGAATCAAAATGGAAGAAGACCCTCAGGATATGGATTGACACCATAATCAATTCTCTGAGATCAAAAGAATAGGTGTTGCTTAAGGATACTTCTCAGGAGGCAGCAATGGGTAGGAAACAAATAGGAATGCAAATGTAAACACAAAGAGGAACTAGGAGTGATATTACACTATGAATACTATCCTCCTTATGTTTCAGCATGATGAATGAAAAACTGATTTGCTCTGTAAAGGTTCGTTCAAATTAAAGTGAAAATTAAAGTTAAAAAATGAAAGAGAGGAGAGAAAGAAGAATGAGACAAATAAATTGAAATTGTGTAAGCTTATGTAGATAAATGAGCTGAATACTAACTGCAATTGGTTTCTAGGCACTTTCAATTTTCATAGTCAAATATGTACACATGTGCGTGAGGATGTTTGTGCTTACTGTGGACTTTTGTCCCGACAATCGTCAGCTTCTCTCAGCTTCTTAGGAAAATGAAACTTAAGACTTTGGACTCAATTAATACAAAGAAGGTGGTGTCAATGATTCAGTG
>PVJH01005077.1:0-116677 GCA_004026705.1 Nesogale talazaci | reverse complement strand
TACTGAATGTTGTAGTAGCTGTAAGAGCCCCCAATAGAATTTAAAAAAAAAAACACACAATTAAATGGGACACAATAAAGATGGATATCCTTAAAAAAAAAAATTAAAAAAAAAAAGCCCTGATCATGCTGTGGGTAATTCTTGGCCTGCCAACTACCAGGTTGGCAGTTCCAACCTACCAGCTGCTCTGAGGGATAAAGAAGATGTTCTCCACTCATGTAAAGACATAGAGGCTTGGGAACCTCATGGGGCAGTTCCCTGCCTTCCAGGGTCTCGTTGAGGTGGAATCAACTGGATGGAAGTGATTTGGGGTTTGGGGTTTTCTATCCAGGAGCCCTGGTGGCACAATGGTTACACAACCAGCTGCTAACAGCAAGGTGGGTGGCTTGAAAGGACCAGTTGCTCTGTGGAAGAACCATGGGACAGTCTATTTCCGGAAAAATGACAGACAGCCTTGGAAAACATGTGGGACAGGTCTACTCCATCCTACAGAGCCACTGTGATTTGGAATCAACTTGATGGCAGTAGATTTTAACAGATACTCTGCTTAGCTGGAGAGAGGGATGGGAGAAGAATTAGGGATCATCTCTTTTAAGGAATAATGAGCAGATGATTCAAGGTAGAATCATTTTAAAATGAAAGAATTTGTGAACATATTTTAAAATGTTCAAAAGTCCAAGTTGGGATCTCCTCCACCGATCTGAATTCTGGTTCTGGGTCTGCTATGAAATGACAATGGCAGCTAATGCGCTTAACTTCTCCAGCCTCAATTTCCTCTTTTCATAAGTACAGGTCATGGGTTAGGTCATAGTTTCTCAACGTGTATTCCTTGGAACACTGGCAGATCCTTTCATGTGCATGGGGTTACTCAAGAAGAGGGGCACAGGGAGGCCAGCTTCCAGAGCGTTAGAAAGGGCCCCTCTCCAGCAGAGTGCAGTTGAAAGCCTGTAGCTTGGCAAAAAGATGGACCAAAAAGGATCAACAATGGAAGATGCCCCTCAGATAGCTCATGAGCAGGACCCAGCTCCCACGGCACTCCCCCTGCCTCCCTGCACCCCACACAACACTAAGCAACTCCTGCCATCTCACCAGGTAGGCCTGGGAAGTGGCTAGGGGGTAGGGGTGAAATGCTGTATTTGTCAGACCCCAAGATGCACTTTTTATATCCCCAAAGCAGGGGGAGGGGGCGGGGAACGAGGGTGTGTCTTAAGGTCCAAAGGTGTGGTATGCCAAGATATTATTTATGATCCTGTGTTAGTCCTGGTAGACTTGAGAAACAAATTCATAGACATGCATATGGATATAAGGGGAAGGTTTATATGCAAGAGGAATGGAACATTGAGAAAGCATCCCAATCCAGTCCAGTTCAAAGTCATAAGTCCAATATTAGCCCATATGCCCAATACCAGTCTATAAAATCTCCTTCTGACTCACGAACTCATAGGCCTAATGGGTGCAGAGTCCCGGCTCTGACAGAGGCCTCATGACTCCTCATTTCCAGGGCTAAGGGTCCATCAGCAGTATCTCTTGGTGATAGAAACAGCTCGGCGCTGACAGGGGTCTCTCTGTGGCTTTTCTGGTTTCAGAGGTCTGGTTCCATCAGGATAAGGCCGTGTGGGTTCTCCTCTGGCTCCTCCAGTTCCTCGGATGCTGCCATCTTGACTTGTCAGTCCAGTGACTCCCAACAACTGGCAAAAATGGTCTCTCATCTCCTCTAGGGAAATATCGTGAGGCTTCCCAGAATTCTCAGGAGAAAGCCATGTCCACACAGAGGCCTCATTGCCTGCTCAATGACTAATCTCCAGATTGACAGGCTAGACTCTACCCCTACATCTCAGTCATGAAATTGACATAAGTACATGACCATCACAGATCCCATGCACCTGCTTTCTGTCCGCTGCTGTTTGCATGCTGTGAATTGCCGTGTGTTCAGGGCAAGTCCCATCTCCAGGAGTCTCAATGTCAGTCAGGTCATAGGATCGGCACAGCACATACCTCCCCTGCATATGTATGACACTGACAGACTGACAGGATTAGAACATGGAGACAGAAGGCAGCTAAGGATGGTACCAGGTCATGTCCTGGTCGGGACCATGTGATGCAGTGCAGTGTCTTGACAGGCAGGCAAAGAGCCTGTCATGGTAGGAGAGAGACATATGAGTCTCTCCTGTCATGCAAAGCCCTGCCTGTCAGGTTGGTTGGTGCCCTTTAATAGTAATACCAAGTGGTTTGAGGTAGTGTAAATTACAATACTGATGTATGTGGTAAGATGTCTCTCATAACAGCTGAGAATTCTTTCACTCTATTTTCCTCTGAAAAACACCGTTTCTCTAATGGTACAAAATGTCAAAGAAAAGATGAAAAGATTAGCATGTAAAATTTCATTTAAACTGGAGGTAGTAAAATATGTAAACGAAGATGGAAACAGCAGCAGAGAGACATTTTGGGCCACCCCCAACTGAAAAAAAAATGATAACAGAGTGGAGAAAACAGGAGGATCAGCTGCAAAAACTTGATAAAATTAAGCACACTTTTTGTCGGCATGCTGTAAATGGCCACGGTTAGAAGTAGACATGAAAGAATAGATCACACGTCACCAGAATATGGGCATCTTAGTTTCTACAAAAATGATCATCTCTGAAGCCAAACACATTGCTGTAGAAAAAGGCATTAAGGATTTTACTGGCTCACCATCACTGTGCTACAGATTTATGAGGAGAAGCAGCCTTGCTGTGCGTACCCAAACTAGAATTGCACAAAAAATGCCACCAGAAGATGAATCAGTGATTGTGAACAACAGCGCTTCATAAATTCTGACACTGGTGATGATGGTTTACAGGAAACTAGAAAAGTGCTTGAGCCTCTAAATCTTTTCTCATTTGTTAATGAAAGTGATGATGGTTCTTAACATCACTGTTGAGTTTATACTGTTAAATATAACCGTATTTTGGTTTATTTTAATAAATATTTTAGTATATTGGTGCTATTTGCAGAATATTTTTTTCTTGTTTTCCTGCTCTAAAAACTAAGTGCATCTTATGTTCTGAAAAATGCGGTAGGTTTTCGTCAGTCCATGTCTTCTCAGAGCTTGTACATGCTAACATGGGATCCTGAATGACCCCGGAATCCATTTCTCACAGAGTTTTGATTTTGTTTTGTAAGTAGAGCTCCTGGGAGCACAGGTGGTGAAAAACTGAACTGGATGATATTTATGAGGTCGTGCCATTCTAAGAGTGTGCATGTACTTGTCACCTTCAGCAAGGTCACAGTACAAATCCTCACTACCACTGCCACCATATCATTTCGAAATTATGGTTGATGGTGAAATATCTACCAGGACCTCCTCCTCATGACTCCAAGTCGGCTAACCTCGAGTCGGCTAACCTCAAGAGGAGTGAAGAAAGGCTCAGGCCACAAACTGCAGCAAACCCAAATTTTCATCCTGTGAGGAATTCATAGCTCAAAGTGCTATGGAGAGATATTAGTTGCTGTGCCCCCCAGACGCCATCAGTTAATTCTAACTCATCGCAGCCACCCTTTGTGTGTAAAAGTCAAACTGTGTCCATTGTGTTTTCAGTGGGTGATCTTGGGGGAAATAGATTGCTAGGTCTTTCTTCCAAGGTGCCTCTGAGTAGACTTAATCTACCAACCTTTTGATTACCATTTGTACCACCCTTGCATATTTAAACCCTCAATAACAGAGATCCACTATTACTTAGAAAAATGTAACAAGTCAATAAGCCCAAAAGAGGAGTGGGATCATAAAGTGCCCACCCAGATTATTCTGTTTTCAAAAGCAAGAAGAGACTTGGTTTTATCCATTTACCCTTGTACATCAGAAACAGCCCTCAGGTGCTTTGTGTTTTTCATAAATTGATCAGCAAGAAGTGCAACAGTGGCTCTTTTGAAAAAATGTTTTTGTTGTTTTTGAAAATATGCAAAACAGACCATACAATTCTCCAGATACAATTCAGTGACATCGATTGCACTTTTCAAATTGCATAATCCTGCTCACCTTCGTTTTCCAACTTTTCCTTCCCCAGCAACATAAACACACCACCCCCTAATCTTCCCTTTTAACTTTTCCATTTGATCCCATCTAGATCATTAGAGGAGCTCAATGCTCCGAGCAGATGTCTTTACCAATTAGGCTAAACTGTTGTCTGGTTTCAGGTGCCCGTGTGGTGGTGTGGGTTATGAGTCGGGCCGCCAATGACAAGGTCCACTGCTCGAAACCACCAGCCATTCCTTGGGAGAAAGACAAGACTTCCACTCCCGTAAAGAGTTACCGTCTCAGAAACCCGTAGGGGCAACTCTACCCTGCTGAATGAGGTCGTTATGCGTTACAATTGACTTGATGGTTGTGAGTGTATCGTTTGGTTTAAAGAAAACTTTAGGAGATATACAGTAATATCTCCGTCCTCAGACTTTGGTGTTTGAACACAAATTTGAACTTATGTGAGTCCGACAATCAAGACATCACTCTATTTAGTTTAAAGTTTAAAGTTTGTCTCAGGGAAATTGCTTGAGGGGTTCATCCAGCCTCACTGGTCCTTAGTCTCGATTCCTTGAGATTTTGGAATTCTGTTGGGGTTATTCACCCTTTTTGCCAGGCTCCTTATATAGAATCTTTGATCAAAAGGCCCATGAATAGTGCTTAGGCACCATCCCAATCTGGTCTTAAAACAAAGCAGGTGCTTGTGTATGGAAGCTATACAGTCTGTTTTCTCCTCCTATTCCTTACTGTCTTTCTTTCTCTATTGATCCAGGATGTGTGCTGCTTGCCCGCTTTTAATATTGCCCACACTTGGAATCGGGTATCAGGCATCAAAGAACACAAAATCTTATCATTGTGAATGAGGGGGAGTGCGGAGTGGGGACCCAAAACCCACCTGTCTGCAACTGGACATCCACTTACAGAAGGGTTCTGGGGAGGAGATAAGCCAGTCAGGGTGCAGAATAGCAATGATGAAACATACAACTTTTCTCTAGTTTTTAAATGCTTCCTGCTCTCCACTATCGTGATCTCAAGTCTGCCTTACAAATCCAGCTAGACCAGTGGATGTACACTGGTACAGATGGGAGCTGGACACACAGGGAATCCAGGACAGATGAACCCTTCAAGACCAGTGGTGAGAGTGGCAATACCAGAAGGGTGGAGGGAAGGTGGAGTAGAAAGGGGGAACTGAGCACAAGGATCTACATATAACCCCCTCACTGCGGGACAGACAACAGAAAAGTGGGTGAAAGAAGATGCCAGAGAGTGTAAGACATAGAAAAAATATATATAAATTATTAAGGACTCATGAGGGAGGGAGTGCAGAGAGGGGTAAAAATGAGGAGCTGATACCAAGGACCCAAGTAGAAAGCAAATGTTTTAAGAATGATGATGGCAATAAATGTACAAATGTGCTTGACACAAGGAATGTATATATGGATTGTGATAAGAATCATATGAGCCCCCAATAAAATGATTTTTTTTAAATGACCGCACTCTGTATGTCATTGAGTAAATCCCAAGGCCTAGTGACCCTTTGTGATTACTAGGTGCTGTTAAGTCAGGTTCGACTCATAAGGACCCTATATATAGTACTGCCCCATACTGCACTGCCCTCACCTGGGGGTTGTGTTGGAGCCCATTGTAGCAGCCTCTGTGTTGATCCATCTGGGTCATCATCTTCCTCTGTTTCACTGATTCATGACTTCACCAAATATGATGTCCTTTTCCAGGGACTGATCCTTCAGGAGGCTCTGCCCAAAGCACAGGAGATGATGTGTGTCATACTCGTTTCTAAGGAACATTCTGGCTGTATTTCTTCCAACACAGGAGATCATTCTTTAGGCAGCCCCTTGAGGACAGAATAGTGCTGCCTCTGGGTATCTGGGCTCGAAAGCCTGGAACTTGGGCTGCTATATCTTTCTTCTGCTGCGGAGCAGCCGGTTGGTTCAAACAGCTGACCTTTCCCTTAGCAGCCAAGTGCTTAACCATTGTGTCTCTAGGGCCCGAAAGCTCATTATAGCCCAGGTAGCGAGGAAGCACAGCAGTTGAGTTATATTTGGTGTTCACGTACTACTCGTGTAATAGTTATATAAATAAGAGAGACATTTCTCTCATGTAGCCCTATCACCAAAAAATTTCAATTGTTTCCCTAAGGGAGAAAGATGGGACTTTCTACATTTGTGAAGCTTTCCAATCTTGAAAATGCACAGGGCCAGTTGTACCCTGTCCTGTAGGTTCCCAATGATTCAGAATTGACTTGACACCATTGAATCTGGTTTTTGTTAGTTCTGTTCCTAAAACACACACACTCATGTGGCTTTTTAAAAATATGGTGTTTTTTTTTTTTTAATTTTAATTGACTTTGAAAGGGACCCCTCAAGTAGGGGCAATCATTTAGAACTTAGGGAAGCAGAGAGAAGGCACAGCCTGGCCTATTGTACAAAATAGCCTTTCAGGCCACACTTTGAACCTCTCAAAATGTCCCTCACAGGTACAAGTGGTCGATTCTCTAAGCCTGAGAGCATGTGCTCAGCCTCATTGCCAAAAATGGCTCCCCGTGGCAGGGCTGCGTTCCCACACTCAGGCTGGAGCAGTAATGGCGTGCTCGGTGTGCTTCCTGGTAGTGAATAACTTGTGAGGACAGAGCCTTAGATGCTGTGGGTGCCATTCCTGTCTGTGCATGAATGCTGATGTCTGTACTGCCGCCCCGCTGTCTTTCTGATCCTTCACCCAGAGTACATGAGACAGAGACTTGTCACCCTCCCTTCTAAGGAACTCGCTGGCTGTATTTCTTCCAACACAGATTTGTTTTCTTACTGTCTCTGTAAAAGACATCTCCCTCTTCCAAATGGGCTTAAGTACCACCTGAAAAGAGAAGCCTTTTAAGGCCCCTGGGAGACTGGCCAGTGCCCTTTGTCCTTCGGTTCACCTTCTAAAAGGTAGCATTGTTCAGTGAATTCAGCAGGGCCCTGACTCAGTATAAACACTGCCCAATGGAGCCCGAAAGACTAATGGCATTGTACCATACATCACTTTTCAGCAACAGTTTCAAGTGGATCTTACTTCATCTCCCAAAACACCATCTGTTTTTTCCTCATTTATTTGAATGGAGAAAATATCTAAACATGATAGATAAAATAGTTAAGCCCAACCCTGCCTTTCCCCTTGGACGGTGAGTCTCACAAGGACAAGTGTTGTGCTGAACACCAGATGCCTGCCACAGCGCCTGGCATAGGCCTGTCTGAGTCTGTGTCTCCAACAGAGCCGTGAGCAGTAGTTAGCCCTTATTTATTTCCAGCCTGGCTACACAGTCGAAAGATTTGGCTGATGTAAGGGTTTTGGCGAAGTCTCAATGCCTCTTTATGAGTTGGGTTTGCAGAGACTGGAAGCTACTCTCCTTCGGACGCTTTTAACTCTGCAGGACCCTCTAGGACCCACAAGGCAACCAAACTCAAACCCACTGCCACTGAGCTGATTGCAACTGATAGCGGCCCTCTAGGACAGAGTACAACTGCCCCTCGGCGGGGAGTCTCTGGAAGCACACTGCCACACCTTTCTTCTGCAGGGCACTAAACGGATTTGAACCACCAACTTTGGATTAAGTGTTTTACCCATCATAGCACCAAAGTTCCCAAAAGACAGCAGAAACTTCAACTTTTATTTTGTTTACAAGGGGAAAAATGAGACTTTTATTTTTTTAAAAGAAGAAACTGATGCATCTGTCTGTATTTCTCTAAGACACATAAGCTTCTGCATAACCTTAATTCTAAAGTAAATTTAGAATGTTGAATTGCATAAATATGTGTAAGTATACTTTAACTGCCATGTACTGTTGTATGTTTAGTATCACTTGACTATATTGAGGAGGGGTGGCTATGGTTGTGCCTGCTGGGGAAGCTCTCCTTGGTTCCAGCCCTGTCCACCAGGGCAGTTCCTTTTTTTCCTTCCTTCCTTCCTTCCTTCCTTCCTTCCTTCCTTCCTTCCTTCCTTCCTTCCTCTTTCTAGACCTGGCTCAGTGAGCCTTTTCCTTGGCCCTTGTCCTCCCCATCAAACTAAATTCACTACCATCAAGTTGATTCTGACTCGTAGTCAGCCCATAGGACAAAGGAGGACTGCCCCTGTGCATTTCCGAGACTAAATTTTTTTTGGGGGGGGGCTCTTACAACATTTAATACATTGTTCGTATTAAGCATATTTGTACAAATGTTGCCACATTCATCTACATTATCTACTTGAACCCCTCCAGCATAAGCTCTTCTTCCCCTTTTCTCTAGTTCTTTATTTTTTTAAATTCTAACTCCCCATATTTCCCCTTCCCCCTTCTCCTCCCCTATGAGATTCCAATAACTTACAAATTGTTATTACCTCCATATCTTTCACTGTCTAATGTGTCACTTCATTCACCACCCCCCCACACACACACACCCATTTCCCATATCCCAGAGAGGAGGTCACATGTAGATCCGAGAAATTTGTTCCCCCTTTCAACTGCACCGTCCCTCCACCCTCCCAGTGTCACCACTCCCCACTAGTCTCAAGGGGTTATCTATCCTAAATTTCCACATTTTTGACTCCAATGTGTACCCCCTGGTCTAGCCAAATCTGTCTGGCAGAATTGGGATAATGATAGTTGGTGTGAGGGACATTTGAGAATATTTCATTGCTATACCTAGACTGGCTCATCTCCTCACTACAACCCCTCTGTAAGAGGGTGTCTCTTATTGATGGGCTTTGGGTCCCCAATCTGAACTCCCCCTCACTTATAATGATATATTTTTTAGTTCTTTGATGCTTGATACCGGATCCCTTTGATACCTCATGGTCATACAGACTGTTGTGCTTCTTCCATGTGGCCTTGCTTCTTAGCTAGATGGCCACATATTCACCTTCATGTCTTTAAAACCACAGATGCACATCTCTGATAGCCGGGCACCATCAGCTTTCTTCACCACATTTGCTTATGCACATATTTGTTGTCAGCGATTGTATCAGGAAAGTGAGCATATAATGTTATGATTATTAGTTCTTGAAACCTGATAATTGATCCCTTTGGCATCTCTTGGTCCCATAAGCTGGTGTACTTCTTCCATGTGGGCTTTGTTGCTTCTGAGCTGGATGATCGCTTGTTTACTTCAAGCCTTTTAAGACCCCAGACGTACATGTTTTGATAGCTGGGCATCATCAGCTTTCTTCACCACATTTGCTTGTGCACACATTTGTTTTCTGTGATTGTGTCAGGGAGCTGCGCATCATGGAATGCCAATTTAATAGAACAAAGTGTTCTTGATGGGAGTACCTGATGGGAGGTCCAATGCCCATCTGCTGTCCTAATTCTAAGCCTATGAGTATGTGCATATTGATCTATTTCCCCTTCATCATATGAATATATGTACCTATGTATATGCCTGTATTTAACCTCTATAAATGCCCCTTACTCCCCAGTTATTTTCTCTATTTCCCTATATCTCCTCCCGTCCCACCAACACACTCAACTTCCATTTGGGTTTCAATAGTGTCTCTCTATTACATTAGTCTTAATCAATTCCTATCAGACCTTCCATACCCACTCACCCTACCACCGATCCTGAACCACATGCCACTCCCCCCATCCCTGGATCAGCCAACAGGTCCCCCACCCCCTACATCCACCCTGGTCCCATCAGTCCCGTCGTCCCCACCCCTATACCGCCCATCCATCCCACCCCATCCAGATAGACCTGTAGAAAAAATAACATACTCAAAAAAAGGGCATCCTATAATGAAGCTAGTAAAGTGAAGAAAACAATGAAAACATCAACAACAACAAAAAAACCCAATATCCAACATGTAGCTGTACCTGCAAGAATACAATAATAATAACAATATAAAATCCTGCAAATAGTTTAAGGTCTGTTCGTTGACCTCCAGTTCTTTTCCATTCCGAGAGTGAACTTTTATAGGAGTAGATCCCTAGCTTTCTCCCACTGTGTGGCTGGTGGGTTTGAACTGCTGACTTTGTGGTTGGCAGCCCGAAGCCTATAATCCCCTACAGCACCAGGGTTCCCTCCTCTCCATGCAGAAGAGTTGTGGGTCTCCTTCCTACGTTTATATAGCAGCGGAACTGTTATTTGAAGTTTTCACTGGTCTTAGTCAACAGTGAGCCCTTTGCGGGTAGGGACTACATCCTGTTTACTTTGCTGGACCCGCTTTTAGGAGCCCTGGTGGCGCTTTGGGGTCTGTGTCTGACTGTCAGGTTCCTTAAGTTCAAACCCACCAAGAGAAAGATGGGGCTTTCACCCCCAGTCAAGATTTATAGCCTTGGAAACCCTAGATCGGGTCACTGTGAGTCAGAATCAACTAGAAGACAGAGTCCTGAGCTTTTAGCCTAGATCATGAAACAGAGTGGATTTTCAATATTCCTGTTAGTAAATGAGGTTTTGCTCACTGCATGTTGAACTTCAGTCTTAAAGATTTAAAGATGAAAGATTTTGGGTAGAAAATTTGGAGACGCTTGCCTTCTATAAATAGAAACCGAGTCAGCTATCTGTATATCATCAGCCAATGCATTTCTTGGTATCCATGAGCTAGTATGTAAAGATTCCTTTAAGTATTGCTTGCAGGTTAGGCGTGATTTAAACTATTTCTGTATCTCTGATATAAAGTGTTTCCAAAGCACTCTTTATTACTACTAGTGACAATGACTTTTTGTCGTCAACTTTAAGTCTTGCCCCTTCCTACCCAAAAGTGGGGAAGAGATGAGACCTTATGTTGGCCAGCGTCACCCAAGCTCAGAACTGCTCCAGTGCAAACAACGTCTTTCTGGTCCCCAAAGTAAAATGTTTGAGGCAGCTTGAGACTCCCTGCACTTAGTAATTTTGAAAATGTTTTTGAAAATTTCTTCTTATGCCTTTTGAATTTCATAATGTATACACTTCACCCTTTTTTTAAAAGCGTTCATTATGTATTTGTATAGATGGAGTTAGTTGTATCCATGTTTATGTAGACACACCCACACATATATAGTTTTCAATATTGGCAATCTTCTTTTTTTTTTAATCATTTTATTGGGGGCTCATACATCATTTTTCACAATATGTAAATAAGCATACTCGTCAAGCACCCTCACATGTCCACTTCTATTATTGTTCTCCAATCGTCCCCCTTTTCTCTTAAGCCCCTAGTATCAGCTTTTCCATTCCTTCCCCTCTTCCCCTGCTCTCTCCTCCCCTCCAACCCTCAATATTTTATACATTGTTATTGTTCTGTCATATCGTACACTGCCTGACCTCTCCCCCAACCCACTCTTTTGATGCCCGTCCTTCAAATAGGAGCTTGTGTGTATATCCTTGCAGTTGGTTCCGTCTCTCTACCTCTCCTTCTCTCCACCCTTCCAGTATCTCCAATCTAAGCATTGGCCCGAAGGGGCCCATCCGTCCTGGTTTCCCCATATCTCCAGATCCCCACTATGCCAGTGTGACTTCTCCAGTCCATCTGATTATCAGCAATCTTCTTTAGACAGTCGTCATGAACTCCTTTTTTAACCAAAGCATTTTATTTTGAAATAATTATAGAATCACAGGAAGTTAAAAAGGTAGTACTGGGAAGTCCAGCTTACTGTGCCCCCAACTTAGGCCAGTAGTTGCTTAGTTAACAATGTATGACAGAGAGACCAGGAAATTGACATTAATATAATGTATCTGTATTATCCTGCATTATTTCATCACATGAATAGATTCACAACTACCACAACAACGACCCAGAAATGAGATGAATTCCTTTAACCTGCCAAGGTTTCTTTACCAGCTGAGCGTCTTGAAACGACAAAGTTGGATCTTACTGTCTGTTTAAAAACTGAGCCCCCGTGGCACAGTGGTTGAGTGCGGGACTGCGGCCCACAGGGTTGGCGGTTCAAATCCAGCAGCAGCTCTCCAGGAGCAAGGCTGGGCCTCCCGCTCCCTCCAGAGGGCAGTGATGCCAAAAACAAAACAAAACAAAACCAAAACCAAAAAACTTCCTTTAGACTAGGTCCTTCATGCTCTCAGATGGAAAAAAAAAAAAAAAAAAAACTGTAGGGAAGGAGAGGCATGTGGCTATGTCCAGAAACTAATAGTGATACTTGGATACTTTTGCTGTGATTCCTGGTGGACTGGGCGTAGGAAGTGGGACAATCCACCAGAACTGACCGAGGCAGCTTGTTTTGCAGGTGTCCAAGCAGGCCAAAGAGTTTCTGGAGTACGTGTATGAGGAGCCCCTCATCGACATCCAGCAAGAGAACCCCATGCTGTACCTGCACGCCGAGCCGCTGGCCACCGTGGTGCGCCTGAGGCAGCGGCTCAAATCCCTCCGGGCCTATTTGTTCAGCTGCCGGGCCGCAGTGGCGGAGGATCTGCGCCGAAGGTAAGAATCACGTGTGTCAAACAGGAGACCCATAGATGCCAAGCTGACAAGGAAGGCACCAGGAGAAACAAGGGGCACCGTGCAAGGGAACTGGCAGGGCCGTATGCGAACTTGATAGCCGTGCCAGCACCCGCGAATGTTCTGACCCAATGAAGTGCACCCAGGGTCACCAGGGAGGCCACTGCCCAGTTGCTTTGGCCTCCACACATTGCTTGATATGTTGCCTAATCAGCCCTTCCCATGGAATTGACATTGTGTAGCTCATACTTTTCATTTATGTCTCATGTGAGTTCTATTTTTTTATGGTCTGGGTCTGGGGCACAGTGCTTGTTGCTACTCTACATGCTAATAAACAAAATATCGGCCTCATTAAGAGGACACAAAATAGGGCATTTATTTCTTTATTGTGAAAAGTGTGTTTCTGTCTTGCAACAGTAAGTGTGTTTCCAAATTCATCTCCCAAGACAGCAACAGAGGGCATTTTATCAGAATGTTGCATTTATCTTTGAGCAGGATATTTGCATCTCACCATGTAAGGAAGAGGAACAATTGCTCAAGGAACTAAATAAATACATCTTATCATTTTCTCTGAGCCCTGGTCCATGTTTATGAATATCTACTGTACATTTCTCCCTGAAAAATATTTTTCACAGCTGAGTACATCAAAATACTCTACCATTTCCTACCCAACAATCCACCACTACCTCCCCTTGTTTTCTGAGGGAAGTGGTGACTGTGCTGATAGGCCCCAAAGTCAGGGCGAACTCTTGTTGACCCACCTCTGGGCTTTGATTTCTCAAGGTAAGTAGAAAGTGAGTAAGTCACGCCTCGGAATTTTCCCTTTTAGAAAGAAGGGAGGGTTGGCTCATGAGTAGCTCAGACACATATACATACATATGTTCCTATACGTCATGTACATGAGGTACCAGTAACTCACATGCCCTATTTGAATAGGTGACAGAGGAGGAGACCCTAATCCAGCCCTGGTCTCCGGACCTCCAGTTTGCTCCTCTTTCCTGCCCTGGACAAGTGGTTAGCTGATTTCTGAGAGCCTTTCCTGTGTGGCTTGTCTCTAACTCTGTCTCTCTCCTTCCTCCCCACACGATCTGGACTCCCTCTGATTTTTCCCTCAGAGGTCCTGTATTGTGTTGGATCAAGCAACATGAAAGCAATGCTTTGGCATGACTGAGGTGTCAGCTCACAGATAAACTGCTGGGGTGTCTTACCTGTCAGCTAATTTGAAGGGGCCCTCATGGTGCGTCATCGACGAGGTGTTCGTCCAGAACATTGGCCCTTCCACCCCACTTTTGAGTGGCTCCTGTGATCTGCTTCCCTAGAGATCACATCGGTGGAAACCCTGTAAAGCAGTTGTACTCTGCCCTCCGGGTTCTCTGTAAGTCAGAATTGACCTGATGACCCCTAAGAGCAGCACAATGAATCCGGATTGGCTTGATTGTCACGTGGGGAGTACCCAGGCAGTGCAGTGGATACAGGGCTCAGTTGCTAACCCACAGGCTCGTGCTTCAAACCCATCCGCTGATCTGTGGGAGAAAGATGCAGCCATTTCTTTCTGTAAGGAATGCAGCCTTAGAAACCCTGGTGGGGTTGTGGGGCAGTTCTACTCTGGCCCTAGCTGGCCACTCAGAGTCAGAACCAAATGAGGGTCATGGCTTGTCAGTGTGTGTAAATGGGATGGTTTGGGGGGTTCCTGCAGTGTTTCATACTCTTCCCACTATGCATTCGTATTTCTCATTTGTAAAAGCCAGTGTATTTTCTTGAGGAAAAACCATTTTCCATAGCCAATGAGTAGCTATTCAAATTATAATTTTTCATGTAGGAACAAATCATCCAAGCTTGGTACACTCCACTTGGAACCGGGAGCTGGGATTAAAGTGCTTAGCCAGGACTCTGCCTGTCATGTTACCATTGGCGTGGGCTCCTTCTCCATCCCGAACTAGAGTTTGTGAGCAACAAGTCCAAACCAGACTCGAGTCCTCCAATGGAAATGGAAGCGAAAATGTGCCTGCTCTCATCAAATGCTTTCTTTTGCAGGAGGTTTTATTGACATTTAAATTTACATCTGTGGCATCTGAGAACTCGCATGTACTTGAAAAAATCTGTTGGTGGCGTTTATAAAATTCATAAAAATATCTCTTAACTTTTGTTTTCATGGAAATGTGTCAGCAGCATGTATTAGTCATGGTAAATGTTTTGGAGGTAGACCAAGGCCCATAATCCTTTGGAAAGTAGTAAAGTGATGCCGTTTGCAACTGCAGATCCAATTAGACCCAAGGAAGCTGAAATAGCCCCAGGCATCCGAAGAAGATGTTTTTCAAAAGAACCCAATGTTGATAGCGAAAGGTGTCTAATACAGAGGTGAGCTCTCATAAAACAATAATGAGAGGGCAGCTGCCATAAAGCAAAATACTTCTCAGCGGTAGTCATGCTGCTGCCTAGTCATTTTCCAGAAAGCTCCAGAGAAATGGACAAAACCTTACTCTGAAAGCATATCTTAATTTTTCTGAAGATCAGGACTTTTCCTGGAAGGCAGTAGAATCATGGGGCCCCAGCTAACTTGCCAACTGGGCTAGGTTCAAGATTTCGGTTTCCCTTGAGAGTATATTTGTGTGATGATTTCCAGGGTCTTTTGGCTTTGCTCAGAACTTCTTTTACTTTGCCTGTATTTTTAGATAATATTAAAAGCAACACTTGGGAATCTTATTAGGTACCTCTCTCGTATAAGGTTTTGCTCTGGTTAAAGTATGCCAAATCAGGGCACACATTTAGAAATGAAATAAGAAGGCCTCTCCTCAGCTGGATGACTAAGAATACCTATGCTGTTCCAGCAGTTTGGTGGTTTACCACTGTGTACTGGGCCCTATGGCCAGACCACCAGGAAAGAAATGGAAGTTTAGCAAAAAGGCACTCCCAAAAATGGAGGAATAAAATCTTTCTCTTACCCCCCCCCCCACTTACTTATTTCCTTACTTATTTCCTTATTGATTTATTTGGGATTTTCATGGCTACTATATAGCATAGTTCATGACACCCGTTAGGTGCTCGGTGAGTGTTGGTGGAGGAAGGGAGTTATGGTAAAATGGATGGATGGATGTCAGCTGGACCACTGAGCCGCGCCTAGTAGCCCAATTTGGGGAAAGGAGTCATCTTCGAGTTTCCCCCCTGTTTTCCTTCTTGTTGCGGGATTTTGTTCTGCATTTTCCTCCCATCCTATCTGGAACATTCTGTTGTTTCTCTGGTCAGAAAGGTCGTTATTAGTAGTCAGGCTCCTTCCCATTCTTCCGGGTGAGAAGAGGCTGTGATTCAGGTGGGTTTTTAGTCCCGTGGACTAGTTTCTTCTCTGAGCCTTTGATTTTCTCCCATATCTTTTGATCCATGAAAGCAGAAACCTCTTAAATGGTCACTAACATGCTTAATACCTTATTGTGCTCTAGGTGAATGTTAACAAGTGAACATAGCAATTAATTTCACATTCATCAGTTCAAACACAAATTGTTTTGTGACATTATTTGCAACCCCAACAATGTGTCAGTCCTTACCTTATTGCCACCCTGGGTTTCCCGTTTTCTTTCTTCCTGTTCCTTTGATTCTCTCCTAATCTGTGCTTTTCGATAAATAGTCGATTGCTCTCAGAAGCAGATTCATCTTTGTTGTTGTTGAGGTTAGTCTATTATTTGGATGAGAAGTGGTCTCTGGGACTACTTCATTCAAATTTCACATGATCTAAGGGCAATAAACTTGAAGGCTCCTCCAGTCCCTGTCAAGCCTGCAAATCCAGACTTCTTTAAATTCAAATTTTATTCTACATTTCTCTACTCCCCCACACCCACACAGTCTACTCAGGGCTCTTTTTTGTGTTCCTGGTCAAGGCTGCTAATCGTGGGAGCTGGGCACCATTCTGATCTCAAACGGAAGCTATGGTTCATGCGAACCATTAAGCCTTTGAACGCATTGCTTCCTTGAGTCTTTGTATTTCTTCACTCTTCTTTGCTGTTGATAGGAAGAAACCAACAGTTGTATCTTCTATGGCCACTCACAAACTATTTACCAAACTAGGATTGTAGAACATTACTTTTATGAACTGATTTTATGCTAATTGATTTTGTTTCTTTTTAAGACTATGATCCTAAATCTTTTAACCCAGTCAACCAATCCTATGATATTTGGATATGTTTAGGAAGCCTCTGTAATTCTATCCGTATGTGGTTTGTTATATATAGTGGTTGGATATATATAGTACACATAAACATGTATATAGTTATGCTTATAGATACAGTTATGCATGCACATACACTCATGCTTCTATATTTATACACACACATATTTATTTTTTACTGTGTTTACTATTATTGCAAAATCATATATGTTACTTTTCTTGATTGTTGGCATTTATCTAGATTAGTCTTTTGTCTCATATAGTTCTTTGTGTCTTTATTTATCTTGGTGAGGTTGTCCTGACTTCTCCCATATTTGGTCTTCCCTTTCTCCTCATCAAAAACAATAAGTATGTACTATTTAGAAAGTGATCACTCATTTTTCCTTCCCCATTCCTGGTTAACTATCAAAGAACTCTGTTTTCTACGTGTATATCTATTCTTGACTGTTTATAATAGTAGCACCATATAAAATTAATCTGTGACTGACTTATTTCATTTAGCATCATGCCCCCAAAATTAATCCAAATTCTAGGATTCTTCACAGGCTCATTATTATCTATATTTGTGTGGTATGGCACTCAATACCTGTATCACAGTTTCTTTCCATTTACCCATTTATGAGAACAGGTGTTTTCATCTTTACCCTGCAATGAATATAGGTATGCAAATGTCTATTGATGTCACTCTAGGATATATACCTAGGAGTAGGATTGCCAGATCATATAGTTTTTCTGTTGTTAGCTTTTTTTTTTTTTAGGATGAACCATGCCGTCTTCCAATGTATAGTCCCACTAGCAATGTATAAAAGTTTCTATACCCCTGCATCCTCACCAACATGTGTTGTTTTCAGTTGTATTTATTTAATCATTCCATTTTTGCAAGGGTGAGATGACATCTCAGTGAGGTTTTGATTTCCGTCTCTAGTGGGTAATGAAGGAGCGAGCCCTGTTGGCATAGTCGGCTCCCCATTGCATTGCTAACCAGGAGGCCAGCTGTTTGAACCCAGCAGGCACTCCTTGTGAGAAAGATGCAACTTTCTGCTCCTATACAGATGTAGCACCTTGGAAACCCACAGGGGCAATTCTACTGTGTCTTATAGGCTCACTATGAATTGGAATCAAGTTGATGGCAGTGAGTTAGGGTGGGTCAGGGAGGAGCCCAGGTGGTATGGTAAGTTACCTGTTGGACTGCTCACCCCAAGGCCAGCCGTTCAAACTCTCCTAGTGCTCCTCAGGAGACAGTTGAGGCTTCCTGCTCTCATAAAGAGTTAAAGCTTTGGAACCGCAAAGGGGCAGTTCTGTGTCCAGTCGGGTCACTGCTAGTCAGAATGGCCATGATGCAGTGGTCGGTCTAATGGGTAATGATCACAAACATCTTTTCATGTGTTTTTTTTGGCCACCTCACCTCATTGTTCTTGTTGGTGGGGGTGTCTGTTCATGTCCTTCACCCATTTTTGTTCAGTTGGATTATTTGTCTTGTTTGTTGTTGAGTTGTTGATGAATGTAAATAATTGATTTTTAGGAGGAATCATGAAATTCTTGATAAAAATTAAAAGAAGGAAGTATTTATGAGTGATCAGGAATAGAAAAAGTAAGACCATCCAGTTCTGTTCTTGTTGTAAAAGGCGCTCTTCCTTGCCTGGTTTTTACCTCAGTATAAAAATGGCCATTCATCTCTAGCAAATAGGCCCCAATCCCTGAAGACCTGTCAGCGCCATATAAACAGAGTAAAACAAACTGTTAATATTGCTGTCCTGAGAAAACTGAAAACAGACTGATTAATTATATTGGCGCTTGACCACCAGGGAGCCAACCTGGGTCTTCGCCTTATTAGGGCAGTCACAGTTTGCTTGTCAGACCTTTCCTCATGATGACTGTCCGGTTTTCACCCTCACTGTTTTTGTTATTGTTGTTAAATGAACGCCTGGTTCTTGCACCCCTACCGCAAACCTTGACTGGCAGGGGTGATTAGTTTAGAAAAAGTCCGTGCCCTCCATGAAGCCTAAAATGTTTACAGTACTGACAATCGGGGCTTCTGAGGTATGCCAGATGGCTACCCAGCTGAATCGGTTCAGCATCGAGTAAACTTTTTTCCAAGAAGAGTTATTTGCAGTGTCCGCACGTGAAGGTGCATGCAGAACCCTGGGAAGTATTCTGCCGTGGTAGTGCCAGGGTACAGCTGGGTCAGCACCCATTGGGAAAACATTGGGACAGAAGCCTAAGAAGTAGTCGAGACATCATCCTTTCACCTCTCACTAAACTCAGGAGGAGTAGAATTGGGATAAATAAAAGGTCACCAACTACTTCGGGCTAAGACAGTCTGAGAAGAAGCCCACTGTAGGAAATCAGCCAGTAGAAGCCTTAAGGATCATAGTGGTCTGAGCTGCAGCTTCTCGTGTAAGACTGGCAGTATTTGTTGTCCTGTGCATGTCACCATGCGTTGGGGACCAACTACAGGCCAGCGGACAAGAACGAACCAGGAGCCTGAGACCTAGCTGTGTCCTACAGACACATTACATTAGCCTGTGCAGAGATGGCCCCCACCGCTTCCCACCTGTCCTAAGGGTTTGATCTTTTCCTTGCTTGCTTCTAACAGCCATCATCTGGACCACTCATTTGTACCTAAGTGTTTAAATTGACTTTTGTCATCTTCCATGCATGTCTTCAATATCCCCTAGATTGGATGGATGTCTCTTAAGGCTGACATATTCCTATTCCTTGTAATCTACAAGAGAAGACACCCCATGCTAGCAAAGCAATAAAAGCTTGTTAATAATTCTAATGCTATCATTTCATATTTACATAATAGTTATTTGTGAGATAATTCTGATTTTCTCAATGAACATAATTGAAATGCATTTTGAGGATCTAATAGCATCTCAGATGGAATGTTTACCTAACCGGAGTTCCTCGCAGGAACCCCTTCCTTCTCTCACTGCAAACTGCTTCTCCAACACTGATTCCAATCTTACTTAATAGCACCTTCGTCCATCCAGTGACTCAAGACAAGCACACTCCAAATCCACCCTATCAGCAAACCCTGTCAGCTTTCAAATAGACCCACATCCTTCCACTGCACCTGTTCTCAACCAAGTCACAATTATGTGTCCCCTGGATTGTGACAGCAGCGTTCTATCTGGTCTTCCTACTTGGTGCTTGGACTTCAGTTATCCATAAGACCACAGTGAGAGTTCACGTGAAAATTAAATTATGTCACTCTTGGTCTAGATACTCCAAGAATTTCACATCTCACTCACTCCAAGGGAAAATCAAGATTATATGTGTTCTCATCTTCAATTATCTCTCAGCCCTGAACTCCTGCTACTCCCCTGCCCCACCCCACCCTCCTGCTTACCCTCGTCATTAACAGTGGCTTCTCTGCTCGTCCTTTAGCTCACCAGTAGGAGTTTTCTTACCTGAGATTCCTGCATACTTGGAATTCCTCTCCCAGATTACTGTGTCAATTGCCTCCTCCTTTCTTGAGTTCCTTATAACTATCACCCCAATGAAGCCCTTCCTATTTAAAATTGCAACCTCTGTCCATCCACCACACTGCCTCCTTTCCCTTCCCATCACCATAATACGCGGCACTTGTGAGTCTTTGTGTGTCTATGGAGATGGAGACTGTGTTTTGCTCACCTGTGCCGCCATATGCAGTGACCCCGCTTTCCCACTAGAGAGAAGCCGCAAAAGCTCATGGATTTTAAATCTTTTTTATCCACTGCTGCATCCCTAAGGCCCAGAACTGTGTCTGACATACAGCAAAGGCTTAGCAACCACTTGTTGCCTATGGTAATAAAGTGATTCTACCCATTCAAATTACTGATCAAACTTATTTTGATACTGTTCAACCGAAGAAAAAAGCACCAGAAGATAAAATCAGTATTTGCCCCCTTGGTGTACATATATCCTTCCTGACCTTTTCCTTCATAGATGGCTTTCTCCCCATAAAAATTATTTCATACTGTACATACTATTATTTCTTATTTTTATTTGTTATTGTTTTGTTTGTATTGTGGTGAAGTCATACACAAGAAAACACACCAATCCAACAATTTCTCATCTTTAATTCAGTAGCATTGATCACATTCTCCAAGTTGTACACCCATCTTCACTCTCTTTTTCCAAATTATTCCTCTCTGGGTTTTCTTGAAGCCTGTCTTCTCAGATAAGTAAAGCTGAAACACACACACACAAATAATGCATGTATTATTTCTAATACTCTAATTTTTAGAACAGTTTTAGATTTAAAAGAAAATTGCACAGAAACTGCAGAGTTCCCAGAAGCTTCTCTCCCTTCTGCATGCAGCTTCTATTACTGGCATCCTACCTCCTGTGACACACTGGTTATTATTGATGCCTCAGTATCGATACATAATTATTAACCAAAGTCTGTAGTTTACATTTGGGTTCACTCTTGTTGTCCTCTATGTATTATTTGTAACCCAATTGTTTCGCTTAGTATGTTGTAAATAGCTTTTTAGGCCAGTCAGGATTTATCTACTGCAGCATGAATTAGTGAGTGAAAATGAGGTTTTCATGTGTGAGCATACCTACATCTAATTGATCCTATTCTATGGGCTCAATAAAAGGTTGCAGGAGCCAATAATCAATGTGCTGATATAGATCATGTCCTAGGAAACCTTCCCCCTAAATCTGTCAAATGGAAGGACTATTTGTTAAGCGAAAGTTACATGCTGTTGTGAATCAAATAACCTTAATGTAGGAGGCTAGCTTTTTTTTTTTTTTTTGAATCATTTTACTAGGGACTCATAGAACTCTTACCACCATCCATTCATACATCCTTTATGTCAACCACATTTGTACATTTGTTGAGATCATCATTCTCAAAACATTTTTCCTCTGCTTGAGGTTTTAATCAGTTCCTCATTTATTTTCCCCACCTCTCTCCTACCCTCCTTCCCTCACAAATCCTTGATAATTTATTTTTAAAAATTTGCATGTCTTACACTGTCTGATGTCTCCCTTCACCTACTTTTCTGTTGTCCGTCCCCCAGGGAAGGGGCTATATGCAGATAATTATGATCCGTTCCCTCTTCCTACCCTCCTGGTATCGCTACTGTCATTATTGGTCCTGAGGGGTTTATCAGTCCTGGATTCCCTGTGTTTCCAGCTCTTATCTGTACCACTGTACATCCTCTGGTCTAGCCAGATTTGGAAGGTAGAATTTGGATCATGATAGTGAGGGTGAGGGGAGGAATCATTAGAGAACTTAGAAGAAAGTTGTATGTTTCATCATTTCTACACTGCACTCTGACTGGCTCGTCTCCTCCCCACAACCCTTCTGTAAGAGGATATCCAGTTGCCTACAGATGGGTTTTGGTTTCCACTCCATGGCTCCCCTTATTCAAAATGATACGATTTTTTTTTTTTTGATGCCTGATACCTGATATCCTATCGACACTTTGTGATCACACAGGCTGGTGTGCTTCTTCCATGTGGGCTTTGTTGCTTCTCAGCTAGATGGCTGCTTGTTTATTTTCAAGTCTTTAAGACTCCAGACACATATCTTTTGATAGCCTGTCACCATCAGCTTTCATCACCACATTTGCTTATGTACCTGCTTTGTATTCACTGATTGTGTCAGGAAGATGAGTATCTTGGAAAGCCAGTTTAATAGAACCAAGTGCTCTTGCACTAAGTACTTGAGTAGAGACCCATTGTCCATTTGCTATCTTAATACTAAACCTATAAATATGTGCACATAGATCTCTTTCCCCATTGTCATATGTAAATATATTTACATATGTACATGCCTGTATTTAGACCTCTATAAATGCCCTTTGAGGAGGCTAGTTTTTTAAGACCCCATTTCTGTGGACAACCTGCTTCTTAAAACAATCTACAGAGACTGGACTTGCTGTGCCTTCGGAATACATAAGGAATACCCTTTAACTAAAATCTTCCATCATAACTACAGCTAATTATTAGCCAACCAAGTCCGGCTAGTATTGAATTTTGGAAGAATAAGCCCATTTTGGCTACAATATTATCACTAAATTAGTCTCATTAATGATCTGTAATTATTGGTTCTTCAAGCATGTAGATAGCACTTCTTTAAACTTAATGAATGAATACAACTCTTTGTTTCTTTTAACGATTTAGCATTAGCCAGACTTTCATGGCTAGTTTTCAGATTAGCAATGCAAACTGTCATTAGCCACAGTTGAGCCTTTTGCTGTAACTGATCAACTGCACGAATTTTCCAGCACTCAGTCTCCACCATCAAGCCCATGCTGACTCACAGTGACCGTATAGGACAGATTAGAACTGCCCTCTGGGTTTCTAAGGCTCAGAAACTACTAAAATAGATTGCCATTTGGGGTGTCTTAGAAAGTAACCATTTTTCTCATTCTACCCTAACAATGCCCCTTTTCTTGAATGACTTCTAACGGTTCTATTTTAAAGCCATTTAACATCCTGGTCATCTAATCATTCCTCTCCCCTTCTTTATTTACTCCTGAAATCACAGCAGATTTTATATGTCGGCCTTCAGAGGTTCATGGCAAAATGGAATGAAATGATGATGAGAACTTTTTTTGAAGCCCCTTGTATTGGGTGGGGGGGGGGGGGTACCTAAAGCAAAACACAACAGAATTTTGCTGGGCTGAGCAGAGCTTTCATAGTGTGTATGTCCCTCCACCTACCTCCCCACCCCACTAGATCAGCATTAAGTAACCCAGTCTTCGTTAATGCACCTAGTGGCATCTTTTGGAAAGGTTCTTTCTGGTCACAGTGAACTTTCTCATAAAAGTAGTTTTACTCGAACCTCATTTTTTGTGCTGGCTGATTTACGAGAACACCATGAGACTGTGAAATTTTGTTTCCTATTTGGGAAAATTGCCACAGAAACTATTGTGATGTTGAACACAACTCACAAGGACAACACTTATGGGGAAAAACTCAAGTGTTCAAGTGACTGGTTTTCTTGTTTCAAGAAAGGTAAAGTATCAGTGGATAACAAACCTCATTCTGGATGTCTGTCAACTTCCCAAATGGATGAAAATGTTGACTCATAGTACATGTGAAATTTGTTCTACTGATTCTGACTGTTAATCAAGCTTTCTATTTAAAGATTCTGAAAAGATTATGTAATAGTATGAGACAAAAGGCCTGATTTGTGGCAGATGGGGGACTGGTTTTGCCACCACGACAATGCACCTGCTCAGGCAGCTGTCTCAGTGCACCAGGTTGGGGCCAAAAACAGCACGCCTCTTTTGCCCAACATACCCGACTCCCCTGACCGCCCTTCTTGTTACTCATTTTTGTTTCTGTGAATGAAGAGGGACATGAAAGGACAGCAATTTGATGACACAGGAGAAGTAAAGGAAAAAAATGAGAAAGGTGCTGTTAGCCATACACACAGATGAGTTAGAAAAATGTTTCCAAGAATGGAATTGCAGATTTGACAAATGTATTAAATGTAACTGAGAGAACTTTGAAGGTGGTAAAGTTGTCCTGTAAAGAAAGAAAAATTGAAATGCATACCTTTGAAAAAAATCTGGAGTTTTAGATTGGTATTCCCTCATATATGTAACATTGGCAGTGTCAACACCCTTCAAGGTAACTACAGACTAGCCTCAAAAGATGCCATTCAAAACTAAACAGATTAATAAACTTAGAAGAAGGAACTGCAGAAAGTTAGCAGAGTAACTTTACTATAATGTTATTTAACTCTTTATTTATTGAAAATCCTTCAGAAAGTTAGCGATTTTATCTAATTTCAAGATTAAATGAGAGATATGTATATGTCAAAATAATTTTCTAAAAGACTTAAAAGCAAAAAACCATTATAGGAAGATTGATGAAGAGTTGATGCATTTGTATTGTGACGTTGGCAATGAATATTGAATATACCACCGACTGCCAGAAAAACTAACAGATCTGCTCTTGGAAGCAGTACAGCCAGAATGTTCCTTATGAGTGAAGGTGGTGAGACTTCATCACAGACACTTTGGACATGTTATTAGAAGGGACCAATTCCTAGAAAAGAAGAGTGTGCTGGTAAAGCAGAAGATCAGTGAAAATGAGGAAGCGTCTCAACAAGATGAATTGACACAATGGCTAGTATATTGGGCTCAAACATTAAAGCCGTTGTGCAGATGGTACAGAGCAAAGGAGTGTTTCCTTCCGTTGCACATAGTTCACTGTGCTGAAGAACACATTCACCAGTACGAACAACAACTCTATGCCAAGCTTGAAATTGTTGCTAAGAAACTTCAACACAATTTTTGAATGAGTGGATAAGAGCACCTCTTATTTCCCATAACTACCTGCCAAGATGGTAATATCTGGTGCAATCTTGCTACATTTTCAGCCAGTGAGATTAGCAAAATGAGATCCCCAGAGAAAATGATGGAAGGCAGTTTCTTCCCCGTGAGTGGCTATCAAAATATATGTCTTTGATTTAATACTATTTTTCCATTAGCTGGGAGCAGGGCTAGACATATGAGTTCTCTCCAAATCTAACCTAAGGCAACGACTTGAAGGGAAGTGTGTAGCTCATATCAAGAGCCCCACATTGCATCTGCTGAAGGCGCGTTCCTAGAAGCAAGGATGGCAAGATGTGGTCTCGTCTATATCGGACATATTGTCAGGAGAGGCGAGCACTGGGAGTAGCACAGCAGGCTTGGTAAAGTAGAGGGACAACGAAAAAGAGGATGGCCCTTAACAAGATGGCTTGACACAGTGGCTGGGACAGCGAGCTCAAGCACAGGAACAGTTGGGAGGCTGGCCCCGGACAGAGCAGTGTTTCCCTCTGCTGCACATAGGCTTGCTCTGGGTTGGGGCTGACTCAATGACACCCAACAACAAGAAGACACTTTAGGATCCCTGGTGATGCCAAGGGCTCAGGGTCGGGCTGCAAACCCAAAGTAGTTAGTTAGCACCACCAACTCCTCTGTTGGAGAAAGATGAGAGACAGGCTGCCTCCGTGGTTTGGTAAAGATGTCTAGCTTCAGTAACCCCTGGGAGCAGTTCTCCCCTGCTCTATGAGTGTGCTTCACTTTGTGCATGAATCAACTCCATGGCGATGGGATGGCGGGGATGAGGGATACTGCAGGGGACTTGGGTGACAAGTGGTTAAATGCTTGAATGCTAACCAAAAGGTCAGAGATTCGAGTCCCCCCACTACTCTGAGGGAGAAAGATGTGCCAGTCTGCTTATGAAACGATTTAATAGACTTGGAGATCTTCTGGGCAGTGGGTTAGGCCTGGTTTGGACGGATGTTGGACAGGATGGATATACATACCTCCAAGGAATCACAGAATGGCTCTCGTACTCAATAAAAATGGCCAATCCCATAGCAACACTGTCTGGGAAAACACAGTAGGACTAGCGGAATAAAGGATTTCCCTTTCTAAATCATTTCTTATGTGCCTCTCTCTAACCATCGTCTTCCTTTAGATGCTTTTCATAGAGAATCAAACTCTGAAGGTGTGTCTTTGATGCTCTGTTCTCTTTCTTTGTGTATGTATATTGTGAGGGTCTTCTTTAAAGTCAGTCTTAGACGTGCTGAGATATTTGCATTTCAAACTTAAAAATAATAATGGGGTTTTTAAATGCCAGTGTGCATCTCTTCAAGAACTGAGCTTTAAGAAAATGGCCATACTGTCCAAATCCTGTGCCTGATCTGCTCACGGTAGAGCCTGAGCCAAGCCCTTTTCTCTTCTGCCCCTTGAGGCTAGATGGAAGCTGAGTTGAAATCCTCATATCAGCTAAAATCAGTCTGGATGTATTTGGTTGAGTCTGGTGGTGTACAGGGCATGAGACCCCTTCCTTTTCTGCCAAGACTTCTGCTTTTGACTTGATGGGCCCTTGTCTCTCTGCCTTTTATACCCCCAACTGCATCATGGGAGGACTCTGGGCTATGTCCTTTTTCCTAGTGAGTTTTCATCTTTTCTCCCCTCTCTCACTGAAACCTTATGAGTGAATCTCAGCCACCCTCCCAGTGTAGCAGGTCCATGCATGATCACATGTCAAGTGTGGGCACCAGAAATAGTGGTGCTTGTTGACGCCCGTGCCCTCCAGGAGCTTTCTTTAGTGTTCATTGGTCCCCACAAGCCACTGCAGGCTGCTCTGGTTTTCTCTGATGGGCAAGGGAAGCTTGTAGTTGACTCTTAAATCACCTTTGTTCTTTGACTCCAGTGTCAGGGTCGACCAGAAGCGCTTGCTCTGAAGCGAGCAGAGCTATTTATGTGGCTGGCCTGGTGCAGAAATTCTGCCAAGATGAATAGGCCTTACCTGTGGGCCATGAGATCTCTTAGAACACAGAGAGCTGTTGACACAGTAGCCTCCACAAAAAGCAAAAGGCAGTGCTCTCTGCGCACACACACACACACACACACACACACCACCACCACACACACACACACCTCAAGGAGCCTATATGCCAGTTAGGCTGCAGCTTTCAGTTCTTGATAAAGGAAGTTCCAATCGTAGAGGAAAATAGAAGGAAATTAGTAGTTACCTTTTATAGAGCTCCAGGCACACGAGGTTAATTGCTGAGCTGTGAACCATGAGGTCGGTGATTCAAATCACCTGCTGACCCTCAGGAAAAAGATGAGGCTCCCTGCCTCCATAAAGATGGAGAGTTTTAATAACCCTATGGTGCAGTTCGACTCTGTTCCACAGGCTTGCCACAAGTCAGAATCCAGCAGGAGAGTTTTTACGAGAAAATGGAAACATTTCAAGTAAGACATAGAGCGAAAAGGAGGAGACGGGGAGGAAGTGGGGACAGAGAAGCAGGCAGAGGAGGAAAAGGAGGAGGAAGAGAGGGAGGAAGAGAGAAAAAGCTGTTCACCCCTGCTTCTTATATCTTCAGATACTAGATATGAGACACAAAGATCTCTTATACCTTATATCATCTGGTTCTGCTGCTTCCTTTTAGCATATGCCCGTCTCTCTCACCTTTAGAATAAGGATTCTCCCCTGAGTTTTACATCCTTTACTCATGAGACCACAAGTTCTCTCCTTTTTTCCTTGGGGCCTAAGTATAATCCACAACCCTCTGCAGCCCACCATACCCTTCTCCCTGAGCCCCCTCTTGGCACTGTCGTGGTTGCGTCCTGTCCACCGACTCCAGCAGCACTTTCAAGTCTCCCTCCATCGACCTGTGTGACTGGAGTCCAATCTTTCTTCCCCATGTGTGCTGCACTGGGCTCTCTTTCTCCTGGCCTACCTAAAACCTCCGAGCGCGCTGGACAGTGTTCCTGCGATTTTGCACCAACAATTCCAACCCTCGGTCCTAATAAGTGAAATGCCTTCCACCACACCCTCCACTCCCCCTAGACCCTGTTCCACTTCCTTGTTTCCCATCTCCCTGGATGGAACAGCCATTTATTTACTTGGCCTATCTGAAAGGCAGTGAATAAGCCCACCTCTTTCCTGGCCTTCACATCCCATTAGTCATTCTGATCTGTGACTTCTGCTGAGGAAATCTGTCTCGTGGTAGGTCTGCTTTCTTCAACACCTCTTCTCTCCCCCCCCACCACCCCGCACAACTATTTTGCTTCTAGATCCCCATCATTTCTCACTTGGTTTACCAAGGAACAATTCTCTCCTTTCCATCTCTTCTCCCAGTCTCTTCTGTGACTGATTTTTTTTTAATTAAAGTAATCTATTAATTTTTTTTCATTTGCTAGAAATTTTTTTTTATTTAATCCTTCTATTGGGCGCTCTTACATTTCTTATCACAATCCATACATTCATCCATTGTGTCAAGCACATTTGCACATATGCTGCCATCATTTTCAAAGCATTCTCTTCCCAATTGAGCCCCTGGTATCAGCTCCTTGTTTCTACCTCCTCCCTCCCCCATTCACCCTCCCTCACAAACCTTGATAAGTTATAGATTATTATTTTCATATCTTGCATCATCCTCCATCACCCCTCACCCACTTTCCCATAACCCCTGGGAAGGGGTTATAAGTTCATCCTTGTAATCAGTTCCCCCATCACCCTCCCCTAGCTCTCCTGGTCTCTCTACTCTCCTTGTTGGTCTTGAGGGGTGTATCTTTCCTGGATTCCTTGTGTTTTGGGCTCTTATCTATAGCAGTGTGCATGCTCTAGTCTAATCTGATTTGTAAGGTAGAATTGAGGTCATGATAGGGGGCGGAAGGAAACACCAAAGGACTAGAGGAAATTTGTGTGTTTCATCAGTATGATACTGCAACCTGACTGGCTCATCTCTTCCATGTGACCCCTCTGTGAGGGAATGTCCAATTGTCTACAGGTGGACATTGGGTCTCCGCTCCATGCACCACTATCCCAATTCACATTGGGTATGATTTTGTTCTGGGTCTTAGATACCTGATCCCATTGATGCCTCATGATCACACTGGCAGGTGTGCTTCTTCCATGTAGACTTTGTTGCTTTTCAGCTAGATGGCTGCTTGTTTATCTTCAAGCCTTTACTGTCAATGAACTTTTAAAGTCACAAGTCTAACCATACCATTACCTTGCTTTGCAGCCCTCCCTCTCTTTTGGAGTAAACTCTTAGGCTGGCATTAAAGGTCCCTCCTACCTGGTCATTTCCTAACTGCCTCACTTGTATACTGCAGTTTCCCCACTGAACTGTTGCTATGTACAGCTTCTCTTGTACCCAAGTAGCCAGTTCTCTGAAATCACCACACTTGCTCTGTGCACCTTCTACCCAGAATACCCAGGCTTCTGTGGCTTAGGTTGACTCTGTCTCAGTTCCCAAGCTCCTGCCCAGACCTCTCAACCCTCCTTGACATGCACTGCAGCTATAGAGAAACTGTGAGAACCAGAACTTAAAGGGGCCACTTGTTTCTCAGGCCTCACTGGTGTGTGCCTTGGCAAGGTGCAGTCCTACGACTTTTCCAGCTCTCCCTTTAGTGGACCGTCAGATTTCTGCATTTTCCAGACTTCATAGACTTCATGTGTTTGTTTATTTTTTTATCTCATTTGTGTATATATGCCCTGATATTTAAACCATTGCAATGATGTGGCACCTAATACAGGAAGATCACAGGCTAGTGGGTGGAGAGTCGTGTGAATCCATTGGTGATAGAGGCATCTCAGTCTGGCAAGGATCTCCACATGACTCCTTCAGCTCCAGGGCTCCAGCATAGCTCCATGTGTCTTGTCAGCAAGCATGTCTCACAAGGAATGAGTGTGTGCCCTGCCTCCAGCAAGCTATTTATCTCTTTAGCACCTCCAAATGAGGTCATCAAGCTGTGCCCTGTTTGACAGGCTAAGCTCCATCCCTTCACTAAAGTCTCAAATTGACAACACATTATGTAACTACCACAGTTATGCACTCAACACTTACATATTGCGTGGAATGTGTACTGAGTTTGGGTTCTGAAAATCTTGTCTCTCTGACCATAATAGCTGAGTCACCAAGGTCATGGGGCTGGGCTTCAGTAGCCTTCAGACCATGGGCTGTTCACATTTTCCTTGGGCAAATCCCAAAATCCCATTCTTTTTCTTTTTAAATGGCCACGTGAGCTATAAAAGTAATGCTGAAGTGACTGTGTAAAGAGGAAGCAAAGTTTGCCTCTAGATATGACTGGCTACTCCAGCAGCCTTGGAGTGGCTGAGAATTCATTTGTGCATCTTCTTCAGGGTCCTGCGTTCCTCTCTCGTCCCGGGAGGGGGAACCTTTGCTCTGCTAAAGGCCACTTGGAAATTTATAACAACGCTCAGGCCATGCTGGTCAAACATTCCATTCATCCACCCCTGATGTGATGGTTTGAAGAGCCCTGGTAGTATACTGGTTATGCATTGGGCTTCTAGCCTCAAGGTCAGCCGTTCAAAACTACCAGCAGTGGGAGGAGGACAAGGCTTAGAAACCCACGGGGGTGGTTGTACTCCATGCTATTGGGTGGCTCCGACTCTGCATTAACTTGCTGGCAGTAAGTTTAGAATTTCATGCGCTGACTAGAACTGCTTCTCCTTAGGGAAGCGTGTGATGTTAGCTGTTACTGATGATTTCTCAGGCCTTATCCAGACTGCTGGCCAGTCGTTACCCACCCCTGATCTAGTCACATCTACCTGAGCCAGATGAATGCATCCTGAGCTTGCCTTGCACCTCCAGGATCGCCATAATCCCGCTACAAACCAGAGCTTAAGGCAGCGGTTCCCAATCTGTGGGTCACCACCCCTTTTGGGGTCAAATGACCCTTTCATAGGGGTCACCTGATTCATAACAGCAGCAAAGTTACAATTATGAAATAGCAACAAAAATAATTTTATGGTTGGGGGTCACCACAACATGAGGAACTGTATGAAAGGGTGGCAGCATTAGGAAGGTTGAGAACCACGGGCTTAAGGGGAGCTGGCTTTTGAAATCCCCATTTGTTCCCTCTACCTCCTAAAGGTTCCCTGTCAGGACTTACAGGACCTACGCCACAGCAAGGTCACGCAGACAGGAAGTTGCCATGGTCCAACCTTCCTAGGCCTGGCATTACTTATCCTGTGGATGGTCTGTCTAAAGAAAGTATTCTGAGACAGTCTCTGAAAGCCAGATGCCTCCACTACCCAGGCAGAGAGACGGGGAATACTCTCCGTAGAAGAAACCAGCCTTGACTCCTCTGGCCTGGCCTTCAAAACCCTTCACCTCCTATAAGCAGAAGGTCATGTTCTTATCTCCAAAGAGCTCAGGCAGGGAGGGAGGCAGGGTGTCACTACTTTTTTATGTTATTTATATTAAAAAGCAACACTATTTTTATGCCTAATAGTCTTCCTTCAATAAATGTATCCTCATTTATTTTTATGTGCTATAACTTGCAGCCTTAGGGGAGAAGAAAAGTTGATTGACATTATCTTCCTTAGCAGTCTCTATTCTTTATGGCCACCACTAAATCTCCCGGACACAACATCTTCTCCAGACACAATAAACTCAACATCTTTATCTTTTCTGTATATATTGCATTTTCCAGTTCTTTGTGTCTGTTATGACTGGTTTCAAATAAATTATAGTACTAGACCCTGAAAAGTGATAGCGTGGAGACAGGAGATAAGGGGCTTCTGGAGGGATTTGGAACTCCACATGTCTTCTAAATGCAGAGGGAAAAGTAAACACCTGTGAAATATATTTAGGCACATGGAAATATCAAGCAAAAGCCAGCTCACTTTAGTGTACACAGAAGGTTTAGAGACAACGGCGACCAGAGTTGGTTGGTTATTAGTTATCAGGAGAAAGAGAAGAACGAACAGTGTTTGCAAGCAAGAAGGACACAGCTGACTGAGGGGGAAGTGAAAATGCTCCATGGTGTTCATTAAAGCATCCATCTCCAGCACTTAACACAAGGCCTGACTTAGTGTATAATAAGTTTTTCTTGCAAATGAGGTGGGGTTTACATTTCAGATCACAAAGTTTACATTCAACAATTTAAACTACTAATCAAGCTCCCTAGAGAGACCTGACTTATTTTAGGTGCACAATAAGCGTTTGCTCCATGGACAGACTGACTGATGGAGTGTCGCACCCCAGTAAGAGAATACCAGGCTGGTATTTGTAAGTTGTTCCTGTAGCTTGTGTAACTCCTGATCATAGAAGTCATAGGTGTTTAGAGTAAAAATAACGTAATAAAATATTACAACTAAGATTATCCTACTTTCCAGTTAAGGTTCAGAGTAGAGTATATGGACCCCCTTCCTTTATGGGGAAAATACTTTGCCTAATTGGTTCCTTGTTCTTTCTTCAGTGGTCTCATAGAGCGCCCAGTGCAGCAATTAACTACTTGTCATCAAGTTAATGCTGACTCTTGGTGGCCGTGTAGTCACCCACATAGACCTGTGATCGGTAGGGTTTTCTTTGGCTGAGTCTTTTCAGAAGTAGTCTTTCCAGTCCTTTGTTTCTAAGGCACCCAGGTATGTATTCGAACCTCTGACCTTTTGGTTAGCAGCTGAGCATGCTAGCAGTTTTGCCACCCTGGTTCTGGCCCAAAGAATGTGTTTAATCGATATTGGATGGATAGACAGATGCATGAATGAATGGATAATAGGAAGGATGAATAATTTTCTCTCTAAGATTTGACAAGCAATGCAGACTTTATTGAAAGATGGTAGGCCTATGGTTCTAGATTTTGGCTGCTCTAGGTACTAGTAATGTATGTTTGTTGTTTTAAATCATTTTATTGAGGGCTCATACAACTTATCACAACTATAGATCCATCCATTGTATGTCAAGCATATATGTACATTTGTTGCCCTCATCATTCTCAAAACATATGCTTTCTACTTAAGCCCTTGGTATTAGCTCCTCATTTTCCCCCTCCCTCCTTGCTCTCCCCTCCCTCATTAAACTTTGGTAATTTATAGATTATTATTATTTTGTCATATTTTACACTGTCGATGTCTCCCTTCACCCACTTCCCTGCTGTCCATACCCCAGGAAGGACGTTATATGTAGATCCTTATAATCAGTTCCCCCTTTCTACCCAGTCTTCCCTCCACCTTCCTGATATCACCACTCTCACCACTGGTCCTAAAGGGATCATCTGTTCTGGATTCTCCATGTTTCCATTTCCTAACTATACCAGTGTACATCCTCTGGTCTAGCAGGATTTGTAAGGTAGAATTGGGATCTTGATAGTGGGGGGGAGGGTGTGTGGATGAAACATTTAAGAACTAGAGGAAAGTTGCTTATTTCATTGTTGCTACACTGTAGCATGATTGGCTTGTCTACTCCCTGCTACCTTTCTGTACAGGGATATCTTGTTACCAACACATGGGCTTTGGGTCCCCATTCTGTACTCCCTCTCATTTATAATGATATAATTTTTGATGCCTGATACCTGACCTCTCAACACCTCATGTTTAACAGACTGGTGTGCTTCTTCCATGTGGGCTTTGTTGCTTCTGAGCTAGATGGCCACTTGTTTACCTTCAAGCCTTTAAGAACCCAGATGCTATATCTTTTGATAGCCAGGGCCATCAGCTTTCTTCACCACATCTGCTATGCACACCTTTGTCTTCAGTGATCTTATCAGGAAGGTGTGCATGCAATGATATGATTTTTTGTTTTTTGATGCCTGATAACTGATCCCTTTGACATCTCATGGTCACACAGGTGGGTGTGCTTCTTCCATGAGGGCTTTGTTGCTTCTGAGCTAGATGGCTGCTTGTTTACTTTGTAGCCTTTAAGATCCCAGATGCTATACCTTTTTTATAGCTAGGCATCTTCAGCTTTCTTCACTACATTTGCTTATGTACACTGTTGCCTTCAGTGATCATGTCATGGAATGCCAATTTAATAGAACAAAGTGTTCTTGCATTAAGGATGTACTTGCATGGAGGTCCAATGTCCATCTGCTGTCACAGTACTGAACCTATAAATATATGCACATAGATCTATTTCCCCATCATCATATATAGATATATTTGCCTCTGTGCATGCCTGTATTTAGACCTCTATAAATGTCCTTTGCCTTCTGTTTCTTTCCTCTATTTACTATCTTGTTTAACACTGATTTCTGGGATCGATTCATGTGTATGTCCTGTTCTTTTCTAAACTCTTCCAGGCCATTCTAGTACCTAGGACTAGGGCTTCATTGCCTTCAATCAGCTGTGATTATGCTATCATGATTAGTTATGCCTTCTAGACATAGATGTCTTCCTACTGCCTGGCACTATGCTTGTCAGATAGTAGGCAGAAACAAATGTGAACAGAGTATATTGGTAGTCTCTTTCACTTAGAAAGAAGAAAAGTGCATAGTACACATGGGACAAATAAGGGGAAATGCTCCAAAATGACTGCCATCTGGTCAATGCTGACTCACATTGACGGGAATTGAAAGCCCAGTCTTTCTCCCTCAGAGCTTCTGATTGGTTTTGAACTGCTGACCCATGGGGATCTCAGCCCACTCATAACCACATCACCAGGGCTTTAGCACCATGAATTGTGTTTTGTTTTAGGAGCAGCATTCTCTAATCACCTACACTTTGGTAGTTGTGCCTCACTGTCATCCATTGCATTGAATTCCAACTCCAAGGGAACCTATAGGACAGGGTAGGACTGCCCTCTCGGATCTCACGGCCACAGATCTTCACTGAAGCAGGCTGGCTGTACATCTTTCTCCTTCTGAGTCGCTGATGGGTTCAGCCACTGACCACATGGCTAGCAGCTGGCTTAACTCCGAGGCCACTAGAGCTGCTTCTTACTCATAATCCATTGGTTGGTTGGTTGATTTGGTTTGGTTTTTCTTGTCTACTTACTGTCGTCTGCCCAGATGGTGTAGATAGTAGCCCAAGGTATTGGCCTTTGATGGGTCATTCCAATTTAAAATCGCTTGCACCCTTCTTGCCATCTGTACATAGATCTCCAGAGTTTTCGTCACTGCACGTATAAGAGGATGGCTCCTTAATGTGATATTCAGGACTGCCCCCTAGAGATGAGAATCATAAGACCCTCTCGAAGATACACAGGTTGCCACTCCAATTTATTTTTCTCAACTTCAAATTTTATTAGCTAAGACAAGTTAACAGATGTGCTGAGCATTTCAGTATTCATTGGAAATCCAAGATCCAACATTTCCTCCTATCTTAGTATCTGTGATGAGCGGAGAAATATCTACAAAAGGGGTGCTATTACAAGTTTCCAAAAGATTGTGGGGAAGAAGGGGTATTGATGGGGAGGGGAGAGAACAAGGAAAAGGGATTTTTGAATGAAACTTAGAATTTTTCTGCAAAAGTATATTTTGTGGTAGCCCTGCATTCACACATATTTTTCCTTTGTTTTTAGGATTTTCCCCAGAGAATACCTTCTGCAACAGATCCATCTATATTCTCTTGCTGACCTCCAGCAGGTAAGCTCTTGAAAAAGGCTTTTTCGCTTCTGTTTTCTCCCCAAAGAAGTCTCCCGATTGATTTTGTTCAGGGGATCTGAAGTCTTCCACCTTTGGAACAGTGTTCCCTAGAAGCCCAGATATTCGATTTCCATTTGGACTGAAAAACAAATTGGGCTAAACAGATATCATAGGACCATGACAAGTGCTACGAGCTTTACATTGCTGTAAAATCATTCAACCACTTTGAAAAACAGCTTGGTCGCCCCTCACCAAGTGAAACACAGGAGTCACCAGATACCCAGAAAATCCACATCTACGTATATACTCAAGAGAAATGAAAACATAAGCCCATGCAGAAATGTGCACAGAGACATTCATAGCGATGTGGTTAGTAAAATCACAAAAAGTGGAAGCAACCCAAATGTGTATCAACTGGACAAATTATATCCATTCAGTGATGTATTATTTGGCCATAAGAAGGAATAAATACCAGGCTGAGCCCCGGTGGTGTAAGTGGTTGAGTGCAGGACTGCAGCCCGCGGGCTTGGCGGTTCAAATCCAGTGGCGGCTCGCCGAAGCGGGACTGGGTAGCACCCATGACCACCAGAGGCAGTGATCCCCCCCCCCAAAAAAAAAGGAATAAATACCAAAGAATGATGTAACATGGATGGACCTTGACAATATCCCGCTGAGAGACTAAGTGCTGTATATGGTGCAAGTCTACTCATATGCAATGCCCAAAACAGACCCATTCCTAGAGAGAGAAACGCAAGGAGACATTACCTGACCTGGGGAATCAGAAGTGATTGCTAATGGGTCCAGGTCTTATTTGTGAAGTGATGCAGATGTTACACTTAGGTAGTGGGGGTGTTTGCACAACTTTATGAATGTACTGAAAACTACCGTGTTGTCCATTTTAAAAGAGAATCTTCAGCAGCATGGATTATGTCTCAATAAAAACATTTCATTGCCATATATGTGTGTATGGCAATGAATCTATTTAAACCTTTTGATTTGTGTTTAAGCCAAACAGTTGGATGACTTGAAACTTTAGTAAAACATAATAGCATATAGAAGTAAAAGAAACCCCACCCTTTTATACTTTTAATAGTGTGTGAACTTTTAATGACTTACTAGGTTAACGATCAAGGAATAAAACTGTTGTGTCTCTCAGTCCTAAGTTCTGAATGCATTAGGCTTCAGTTCATCTTTTTTTTTTTTTTTCGGTTAATCATTTTAAATCAACAACTCACTCCCCAAAGAGTTGTAAGACACCAGACAAATTGCAACTTTCCTCTCCAGATAGCTATTAACGACTCTTTCAGGAGTCAGTTTTAAACAATAATCATGTTAACTTTCAGCACATCTCAAACCCAGGTGCTTCTGTTCTCTTGTTGGTTGTTTTGCCCAAAGAAAATGAGGTCACCTTAATTGTGTCCAGGCCCTAACATCATTCCACAATTCAATCATTTTAAAGTGTTTTTCTTACTTAGAAACTTAAGACTTTTGAGCTCTCCCAGTCTTGTCCCCCCACCCTCCCCTAGAAAAGGTATTTAGAATGGCAGAAATCATCCTGGAGAGTTTATTTAGCGAGGTCTGAGAGAATACCGATTTTAATTTTCACCTGGGTGTCAGGCTTAAACCCATTTGCACTTCTCAGCAGTCCTAACCCCTCCAGCCTTCTCTCCGGGGCCCTTTGCCACAGAAACAAACAGCTGGATCTGCTGGCTGAACTGGGAAGGGGACTTTTCTTAATCACAGTTTTCAGATAGTGGTCAAGAGAAAGACACAGGTAAAACCTCCACTCTGCGTCCATCTGTTGTCTAGGACTCTTCCTGGCCCTAATATCCGAGGGCCCAGACCCTCATTTGCAAAGTATCCTGAAAGGCTCTGGCAGTCTGTGTCAAGGTGGTTTAAAATAGAATGGGTGGGCTCCACAGTAAATTCTCTTTGAGGATGCCTTTCAAACACGAGTTTTGATATCAGATGAAGAGAAAGAATCAGAGTAATTCCATATTCATTTTAGGGTGTCAAAGTAGTTCCTTCAGTTGGCATAATAAAGTCTGCTTTTGAAAGCTTCCTGTGCCCTGCTGTCTTCTCCCTCCCACCTCCATCCCCCCCACTTTTTCTTCTTTCTTTTTTTCCCTTGCCCTTGTAATAATCAAACCATACATGCTCTGCAGCAACCTCCTTGAATCTGTGGCAGCGGTATGCTTGGTGGGCCAGACCATTAGCCCCTGGAGCCCCATAAGCAGCTTAATCAGTTTTCAGCCTGGGTCGGAAAGTGATAAAGGCAGTCAGTCAACAGCTTCTCAAACTCCCACTGGCTGGCGGGGCCCCTAGGCTCAGCGCATCCATTTCCTTCACAGCTCACTCCCACCTGGTTCTTTGTGCCTGCCTTTCAGAGTCCCAAACTTATAATATTGAGAAGTTTAATTCAATTATGTTTTTTACCAGAGGTGGGTTAAATTGGATTTAGCCTTTGATCTGGCTGTATCTCAGCTCTGGGTACAGAAAGGCACTCCCACCCCATCTGCCCTCAGATTCCGAGTAAATTTGAAGCGCCTCTCCTGGGTTTGTACTTACCGATATATAAGGCAGGGGTTCTCAACCTTCCTAACACCCCAGCCCTTTCTTACAGTTCCTCATGTGGTAGGGGCCCCCACCCCCCCAAGCATAAAATTATTTTCGTTGCTACTTCATCACTGTCATTTTGCTACTGTGATGAGTCAGGTGATCCCTGTGAAAGTGTCATTCAACCCCCAAAGGGGTCACGACCCACAGATTGAGAACCGCTGATATAACGGAGAGGAACCCATGGAGGTAGCCCAGTCTGTGGATTACGGTATTGTAGGAAAGCTTGTTTGTGATATCAGCAGAGTACGGCTTTCCAACTCACCCAACCCCAGCCTGTGGTGACCTGCATGCCGTCCCCCCCCCCCCGACCCCCACCCCACCTTGGTCCTTCAAGCTTGTGCCCTTGTCAGCGAGTTCAGAGTACTTTCCATATGCCTAATTCTCTACCACACTCCCAAGATAGCGCTTTGCATAAAAGCAGGCCTTTCTCTCATATAACAATTACAGGAAAGCGAATCTCAGTTGACACATTTCTCAGATCAACTGAAACAAGTCAATGAAGAGTTGTATGTTCTGAATACCGGCAACTCAGACACCCTCCTTCACAGCACCTGTGTCTTTCTACAGTTTTCTCTGTCATGAGCTTGATTTTTCCCATGAGCTTTTACTTAGAAAAGAAATAAGACATAGATAGTTTTCCCTTTAAAAAAAGAACTTAATAAACAAGTGAACAAAGAGAGGTTATAAGTTAATGCTCTATAATTAAAAATAATATAGTGCACAAAATAAATATTATACTTAATATATAGATGCTAAGAGGGTTTGGAACAGAAAATTTTGCACTCTCTTGCCTCTCTCTGGTTTCAAGAAGTGCTGGCTCATGTGTTAGCAGATGGATTGGCTTCATCAGTTTGGCTGAAGTTTCCGGTATTTGGAGAGCCTCTGTCCGCAGTGGGTACTGCACCGCCCCACTCCTATGTCCAGGCCCCAAGCCCCAGCCCTCCCTTCCTTAAGAGGAAGAGACTCCCTGCCCCGAATCATTGCTCACTTGTAGCAAACTCTACATACCAGGGTAGAACTAACTGCCCTGGTGAGTTTCTGAGACTGTCAGTTGATCCAGGCGCAGAAGGCCCCGTTTTTCCCCCAAGGAGCTGCTGGGGGCTCCACTGGCCGACCTTGCTGGTAGCGGCCTCATACGTAAGCGCCACCGGGCAGGAAGAATGAGTTCTGGGCTCTATCTTGTCGCGACTCCCTCTTGCCCTGGGACACACCATCTTCCTACGCATGCTTACCTCTTTAAATGCAGATAAGAAGGTGCCAGGCGTTACCAGTTAGAATGCATCAGTACCTTTAAGTTAATGCTCAAGAGTTCCTGCTTGCTCTTTTAGTACACATCAGAAGCCGGGTTTAAGGTGTCAATCCTCGGGCCAGGTAAGTGATGGGAGAATTCTTCTAAAGTTCCTATTGCTGAAAGAACAGGTCAGATTGGACTTCTCAATGTTGGCTACCTGTGGGTTTTGGGTTTTGTGACAAAACCCAAGCTGTATGTTACTGACTAGCCCTTCTGGTGTTACTCACCTTTGGGGCATATGTAAGTTAATCATTGAATGATTCCATTTGTATGTGATGCATGAGAACGGACACTGGATGATCCCAAGGGTGTAGCTGTTGATCCGAGAAGCCCCTCCTCTCACAGCCTCTGCCTCTCACCACCCCACTCCCACCCCCAAGTGGGACAATATAAGGACCTGATTTCCCCATTATTCACCTTCCATGGGACCTGCATTTAGACAATGGACCCTACCTTGGGTTCAACCCATTTAAATCCCAGTTAAAACCAAACACAAGTGAGGCTTCCACAAGTTCACTAAAAAATAGAGCGAAAAGATCACACATGACCCCCCCCCCACTGCCCCCACAAACTCTTTGAGGAGAATAAATGCTTGCTTGGATGTAAATTCATTTGTCTTGCTAGCAATCTGGAAATACAACATGATCTTTGATGGAGAGAGAGATTTCAGCAATACATTTTAATGAGAGGGGGAAAATTAGAGAAGCCTGGAATTTAGAATAGTTGCTTAGAGAGAGGTGAAGTGGGAAGGGTGCCAGAGGGGAGGACCCCAGCGTTCGAGAGCCAGGAAAAGAGAGAGGAGTAGCCGAAGGTGTGCCACACTGCCAGCTGCCTGCGACTCGGCCGACTGTTTGTTTCAGATTAAAGCAATACACAATTATACCAAGCAAGCCACATGACTTCCGGGACAAGGCCAGTAAAGGTTTGATGAAAGATGGGATGGACGGATGGATGTCTACATGTACTAACCCTACCTCACCTTCTGTCCTCCCTCCCCAAGAAAAGTAAACAAGTTACTTTAATGTTCTCCTCGTAAACACAACCAAATGAGAGATGTCGATCCAGATGATCAGGTGCAGAATTCTAAAACCAAATAATGTCAGGAGACTGGCGAGTATACTGTTCCCTCCTGCAGACTCCGAGCACTGACTGGACATTCCGGAACCGCGAACTTCTCGGCTCAGCTTTTTTGCTAGCCCTTCAGCTCCTCATGATTGTAATCAGTGACACCCCCCCCCCCAATTTGTCAGACATGGCCCCTAAAGAAATGACGGGGGTCCCTGCCTTCAAGATGTTTGAGTTAGTGTATGCATCAATCACCAGAAGGCAATATGTAAGGCATTTTGAGACCACTTCTCAAATATATACTTCGCTGAATGTCTGGCCCTGCCCCACCAAGCAAACCCATAATCAGCCTGTGTTATTCTCTCTTGGCGCTAGTCACAAAGGCAGCAGACAAAGGCCGAGCCGAAGTGGGCACCCAGCGCAGCTGCCCTTTAACCGAAGAAGTAGCAGGTGATGACCTTTATTCATAAGGAGGTTGCGGTCTTTGAATCCTCGGTCCACAGGAACACAGCGCCTGGATGCCCACAGCCAAGTCACTGGTCCCCAAGCTCAGGAGCCCAAGGAACTTGTATTCATAGCCTCTCAGCACCCCTGATCCCCACGCCATTGTCCACCCCAGCATTAGCGGGCAGGATAACTAATTAGGAGCATTCGGATTTAACAAGCAGAAAAACAAAGCGTGACAGCTCGCCTGTGTTGTTCCCAGCCAGGGCCTGCGTCCATGGGCAGCCCTTGCTGCCTTCAGCCACCCCCAAGCATCATCTGGGCCAGTGGGAGGGAGCCGCTATTGAAACACCACTAGATCTCCCATAGCTGCTTAAGCCAAGGTGGGTCCGACTGGTTAACAAGTCAGTAAAGACACCTTGCGTCATTTGAAGAGCCAACCATGCCGCCTACATGTGTGGAGTTTGAAAGGGAGTGTGAGTGTTTGCCCACAGAGTTTTCAGAGCAGGCAATGAATGTGGTTCTTCCAAGGACTGGCCAGTGGGCAGCAGAATAAGTGGGAAAGCCGCTGTTTCTCAAGGTAGCAGGTATAATTGTTGTTAGGGGCTGCTGGTGAGTCAGCTCTGACCTAGTGACCTGGGTACCAACACGGCCCCGGCCTGTGCCCGTCTCACATTTTTGACTGACACTGTGTCAGTCCAGCTGTGAAGCATCTTCTACCTTGCTGTGCTGTGTCTCTGCTCTACTGTCCCCAAATGGTGTCCTTTTCTCAGGCTCTCTCCTGATAGCGCATCCAAAGTAGGTGAGATGAAGTGTCACTTTCCTTGCTTCTAAGGAGCATCGCGGCTGTACTTCTTTCATGACAGATTTATTAGTTCTTCCGATGGTCCATGATGCCAGAACTTTCTTTTTTTTGTTTGTTTGTTTGGGAGTTTTTTGCCAGTACTTTCTTTCTTTCCTTTTTTTACTAAAAAAAAATTTATTAGGAGCTCTTTCATATATAATTGTAATCTGATGTCCCTTAGATCAAGCATAGTTGTACAATTACTGCCCTCATCATTTTCAATACATGTTTTTTCTTCTTGAACACCTTGATAACAGATCCCCCTTACCCCTTCCCTCCCCCTACCCAGGGCACTGTACTTTCAAGACTTGTCAGCACCATCATTTAAATGCATCATTATCTCCCCCATTCCCAACTGTGGACTCCCTAATTCACTGTTCAGCTCTCACACACCTAGTGGGTGATTGAACATACCATAGCTTCAGTCAGGCACATCTTAATCCTCAAAGTGACATTCTTGCTCTTCAATGCTTTACAGAGGTCTTGAGCAACAGATTTTCCCAAGGCATTCTTTGGTTTATTGACTGTAGTTTCTATGCGCATTGATGGTGAATGCCAACAAACCAAGAATCTTGACAATGTGAAGCTCTTCTGTGTCGATCAGGATGTGAGGATTTGGGTTGTCTTGACACTGCGCTGTTATCCGTACCAAAAGTTGTAGTCGTTCCATATCTTCATCAGTAAAGGCTCCAATCCTCTTTGCTTTCAGGTTGTATCTTGTGTGTCACAGGCTGTGCGTAAGCCCTCCTCCAATCCTGAGGCTGCATTCTTCTTCATAGAGTCCTGCTCAACAGACAGATTGAATGAGTATGGTGAAAGGATACAACCCTTCCTGATTTTAAACCAGGCAGAATCCCCTCCTTCTCTTTGAATGGCGGCCATTTGGTCCATGTACAGATAACTCCTGTGAAGTGTTTGGTGGCCGTCAGGACTGGAGCCAGAGCTTCTGGGCAGTTAACCTTCGGAGTCTTGCTACTCATGACACTGGGTTTACCTTGGTGGTGGTGATGGTTTTGGTGTTTGAGGGTTGGAGCCAGGTAGCTGAGTGTTGTACAGTATCTGACCAATAAGGTGATGGTGCAGATTGCTCTTTATGCAAGCTGGTTGGTTTCTGCTCAGAGAAAATATTTTCTGTTTTGCAGAGCCTGGCACCAGACATGAATATACCCCAAACTTGGTCCACAGATATATCAAAGGATTAGGGGATGCAGGCAGGAGCTTTGGCAAAATAAATAAGTAACTGGATAGCTAAGGGCAACATTGAAGCAGCCGTGAGTCCAGATTCCCACCTTCTGTATAGTGGGCCCCGGCTCCATTCTGTCACCTGCTCACTCTGATGCTGGCATCCTCTTTCTCTGGCCTCACTTCTACTTTGGCTTCTGAGTGAGTCGGAGCATTTTGGGGGTGTATGTAAGGGGGCTTGTTGGCTCTTGTTTAAAAGGAGGAAGAAGCAGTCATCTTCCTGACCAGGTGAGGGCCTGTTTGTTAAAGACCACTTGGATGAAGAGGGCCGTCGTCCTTGCTAGATACCTTGGAGTGGCTTCCAAACCCTCGTGGCCCTGAGCGGGGCAGAGTGAAGCACTGCTGTCCTCACACTTGTCCCGACGCTTGAGCCCATGGGTGCAGCCTCCATGTCAGTCCCTCTCCTCCAGGGCCTCCCTCTTTTTCCCTGCCTGCTTCCTCCATGTCACCAAGCATGATGTCCTTCTCCAGGGACTGGCCTCTCCGGAAAACATGCCCCAAGTATGGATGACAAAGTCTCGCCATCCGGGCCTCCAAGGAGCACTCTGGCTGTACCAAACCAGATCGCTTTGTCCTTTTGAAGAGGAAGGGTCAGATGAATAGGAATTTTACAGATGGTGGGGTCGGGCTCTCCCCTGCTCAGCCCCTCACCCTGCCGCCACACACGTGAATGTCTATTGTCACTTGGAGGTGGTGGCTGAGGGTTTGACTCAGAGCTCATCCCTCCCGTGATCACAGACACCTGATGCCCACCACACTGTGTTCATAAGAAATATTCTGTGTTATTCATTGCTGTGTAACAAAAGGCCTCCAAACTTTACTAACTTAAAAGTAACCAGTACTTGACTCCCCTAGTTTCTATGGGACAGAAATGAAGTGGGAGCTGGGGGTGGGAGGCGGCAGTTCAGTCGAGTAGTCACGGTGTGAGGTCTGGGCCTAGGTTCCGTGCAGCTGTCTGGTAGAACTACAGACCTCTGAGAAAGCTTAGGGCTGGAGGAGCTGCTTTCTAGGTGGGTGCCTCCCCTGGCAGGCCTGTGGGTGCTGGTGGGCGGACTTGGCCCCTCCCCACAAGTACTCTCCCCAGGCTGTTCCCCTGCCTCAGGGTACAGGGCCAGCTTGTAAAAGGACCGAGAGTGAAAGGCAAGTAAGGTTCTCCCTGTTACGACTCCACCTCAGAAGCAAGAACCCCTCACTGCTGCCACAGTCTGTTCCTGTGAACTGAGTCACTGAGTTCAGCCCACTGAGAAGCACGAAGCACCAGCCTTTGAAAGGAGGAGGCATGTCAAAAAAAAAAAAAATGTGTGTGCACATATTTTTAAACCACCATCTCCTGTAATGACAGCCCCTCCTACTTGCATATGGCTCTGTTATAGAAAGTATCATTCCCAAACAACCCTGGTAAGTTGGGAGGCAGGCCTGCCTGCCGTCTTAGCGACCTTTTAAGTAAGACAAAGCCTTAGAGAACCTGGTGCGCTTGCACAGTGACGCAGCTTCTCTCACGTGCCTGAGCTAAGACTGGAGAGCAGAGTTTGGAACTCTGTACCACAGGACTGTAGGCATAGGAAAAACAGACACCGCCGGCATGATTTCAGGTTTGCCCTACTTATGTAATAGAGATGCCAAAAAAATTTTTTTTGTTCTGCATTGCAGTATTAAAAAAAAAAAAACACCAAAAAAAATCAAGAGAAAAGAAATAAAAAGCCAGTCATGATTCTTAACATTTGCTTTCTATGTACAACTTGGGAGACTTCAGGAGGCAGAAGCCTCTGGCCACAGAAGATGTCCTCACAGGGGACTGCCTGGGTCCAGCAAAGTCCCCGCACCCTGTCTCCTTCCTTTTCTTCCATGGCTCTGAGGACTTGAAACAAGTTCCACAAGCAACGGGGACCGCAGGGAAGACCCTTCCACCCCTCAGGTAGAGAAAAGGTAGGGGGAGCCACACAGGTCTGCCCCAAGCTGCTGGGGGGTTCCTAAGCCGGGGTTGGTGGGGCTGGTGAGCAGGCCTCTTGTCACTCAGAAATCTGCTCTTCTTGAGAGGGACCGCCCATCCATCCATTTGTTGTTGTTTTTTCCCATCCAGTCCTCCTGTATGCAGCAGAACAATACATTGCCACCCTGCACTTTCCACACGATTGTTCCACTGCTTGAGCCCATGGTGTAGTGCCTGTAGCAAGCCATCTTGTTGTGGCCCTTCCTCTTTGGGGTTCACCCTGTGCTTAACCACGCCTGAGGTCCTTCTCCAGGGACGGATCTCTCCCGAGAGCAGGAGACCAAGTTGTGGTGTCCATACTTCCAGGAAGCCTTCTGAGGGTCCTCCTTCCCGGGAAGGTTGGTGTTCTTTCAGATCCGTGGGACTTTGAATGGTCTGTACTCGCCCTGTCATTCCAATTTACCGGTTCTTCTTCCATCGTTGTCATTATTCAGTGTCTGACTTTTACATGGACATGAGGCGAGTGAAAAGATCAGGGCTTGGGTCAGGCACACCTTAGTCCTCAAAGTAACTTCCTTTCTTTTCAATACTCTGAGGGGACCTTGTGCCCAGTTCAAGGCAACATCCATAAAAGAAGAAAATTATAAATATCAATTATATACCAGACAAGAGCCAGGGCTATAGTGATAGGAAAATCATAGTGACTGCCCGCTTGAAATAAACTTTTTTCCTACTTCCGGATGGATCTGCCAAGCACCTCAGAGGGATGGCCTAGCCAGCCCAGACCATGTTCTCCAGGAGGGAGCTATGCCTTTAAGAGAGGGTTGTGCAAACCCAGGTGACTGAAGAAGCCAGGCACACGGCATAGGTGCCTGAAGCAGACAGACCCAGGGTGACACTGTGTCGTAGTGACCAAGAGAGGACATCCCCATCTGATGGGGGCAGCTCTGACTTAGTAGCCCCAGCATTGTCCTCCCATCCCGTTTTCTAGCAGAAGCCAGAAATCCGTATTTTTATGTGAAATTTCTCAATATTTAAACACACTCCAGGCCAAACAAAACACGGCCTCTGGTTTTGACCTCTGCTTTATAATAGAGAATGCCTGCTTTTGTTCCGTCAAACTAATGAATGCTCAATTACGAGAAGGAATTTGGAGGGGAGTGTTAGATTGGGCCTCTCAAAAGGCTGCAGACCCCATCCCAAACCCTTGAGACACTAATTGACAGACTTGCATGGGTGGACAGCTCGCCTCTGAAAGTGGACACACAAGGAAACAGGCAAGCTATTCCAGGTCACTCCGCAAGGTCAGGGCAGCAATGCAAACATTCAGAAGGCCACAGACGAAGGTCATGTGGCAGCAAAGAAGCTCTAAAGATCCGCAAGCGGTTGGTTAATAACTCATATTCAAAACCTATCTCCCGGCCCCTCTTTCTGGTCCTACTTTGTGAACTGGAAAATTCAAAGCTTCAGGAAGCAGAAACAAAACAGGTTCTCAGAAGAGCAGCACACAGGAGTGAAACCTCCTGAGAGGTCCATCTCCTGCCTACATACAAGGGCTCTGACAGGAGGATGACTCTAGGCCTAATGCATTCTGGAGGGTTTGCGTGGGTACCACAGTAAAGCTGGGGGGAGGGGGGGGCGGGGGGGAGCGGGTGTCCTAGCTAAGCCATGACTGCCCACCTCTGAATGCCACCTCCTCTCATCCTCACTAGGTGGCCTTGGGCAAGTCACTTCTCTGTGCTGTAAGCACTTCTTCTCCCAAAATAGGCACAGTGATTGGACCCATCTGCCAAGCAGTTCCGGAGAGGTAAACCAGTTGCTGTGGAGTCAAGTCTAAGTCATGATGGCAGAAAAGCACTGTGCTGTGTACAGTTGATTTTTTTTGGAAGAGCATCTGGTTTTTCTTCTAAGGCACCACTGGGTGGACTCCAACCATCCCCTTTTGGGTGAGCCTCCCCAGCTCCTGTTTCACCAGCTGTGCCACTCCTCCCATGAGGCAGCAGAGGGTTACAGTGTGGAAAGCATGGTGAGCCCTGAGGAGATGCCCATGAAGCCGTAGGACAGGCAGCATTGGCGGTGCTTGGTGGATGGTGGGCTCTCTGTTGGTGTCATCCACGTTGCCAGGATGCTCTTCTTTCCCCGAAGTGTCTCCTGCAGCTGTGGGCCCACGACCACAACCAGGTGGTCTCCACAGCGCTAACACCTGCTAGTTCCTAGTTTGGGCACTTCTGCAGAGTATTCTAGATCACAGCAACTGGGCAGTCCCCCTTGGGGGCAACAGCCTGACCCAGCTTCCTCCTGCCTGTAGGGCGGTCCTCGACCAGACCTCCCAGCAGTCCCACATGACAACTACTCCTCGAGACCATCCCCCACCCCCTACGGCATTCTGGCTTCTGTCGTGGCCATCAAGCCTATTCTGACCCACACGGACCCCCATAGGGTTTTCTGGACTGTCATCTTGCCATATTTTTTCTCCTGTGGAACTGCTAGCAGATGCAAACCCCCAAATGCCAGATGAGCCCCCAAGTGCTTATCCATTGCCATCCAGGTACCCCAGCCTGCCACCACCCCTGTGCTCCTTTCCACTCCCTAGAGGTGAATACATGAGTCAGGTATCACCATGGGGGTTTCTTTACCCTTCTTTGGTCTTGCCAAGCAGAAATGAACTGGGGTCACACTGGTTGTACAGTGACAGAAGGGGGAAGGTGACCTGAATTGAGGTACTACAGGGACAAAGAGGAGTCACGTTCCTTTCCACCTGCAATGACTGTTTTACCAGCTTGTAAAGCAAACACAGGATCCTTGGTCCATTCTTGCCTTGCAGTATGGGAGAAGCCCCACTGTGTAACATTTGCTTTCTACCTTCCTGGCATTGGAAGTGCAGGAAGCTGGATTGAAGGGTCTTTTCTTTTGCCACTTTATCTCTTGGGCCCTCTGATGTGGTGTGAGAATTGTGAATTAGAGAGTGTTTACAGCCCCTTCTTGCCTAGGCCCCTGGTTCCATGACTTTATGATCTTTGTCCAGACCAAAGCCACTGCCTTCGAGTTGATTCCGACTTACCCAAAAACTCCACTCGTTGCTGCCATCAAGGTGATTCTGACCCATAGCAACCCCGCTGGACAGGGTAGAGATGGCCCTTTGGGTCTCCAAGAGTGACATCTTTACGGAAGCCCTCAGTCAGCAGTGGCAGCTGGGTTTGAATGCAGACTTATGACTTGCAGCCCACCCAGTCTTGCTGTAGGGCAGGGAGCTTCGCCTCCTGTAGACTCAAGCTTTCCAGCCAATTGACAGAAAGCGGGGAGCAGCCAGGGACAGGAGTCCGACCTCCCTGCGAGAACTCCGCCCCTCCGCTGTGCTTTAGCCCTGGCAGAATTTCCATTTGCCCAAAGTCACCCTGGGTTTCAACGTTTTCTCATTAACAGTTTTAAACAGTTTTATAAACATGATCTGAAGGGCAGTGTTACAAGCAGCAAGTTCACTGTGCTGATTTTATGTGCTCCTGAAAGACAGATCAAATGTCAATCCAGTAGCAGTCAGAAAATTATTTCACCCACAAAAATTGACCAATAAAAATGTGTGGGGAATGATAGGCCAATCTAGTGGGTTTTTGAATTAAAAGAGACAGCACCGTATAAGATTGCCTGGCTCTCTACATTGGCACTCAGAGGTAGAGAGCGTGCAGCTCAGGAGCATGTGCCCACAACTGATTTAAGTAAGGACCTGTGAGAAAGGAACATTGAAGAAATGGCACTTCCCCAGCGACCAGGGCAAGGTCAGGACTGACCAACAAAAACCAGGGAAAGGCTATTTTGAAAGGGGCACAGTTCAAGGGTACAGAGAGAAAGCAGGAGGAGGCAATCTCAGGTAATAAAACTACCTTTTTCTCCCCTCGCTGCTGGGGACAGGGGATGGTCCTCCTTGGCCCGCAAGCAGAGCGAGCCTGGGGTGCTCTTCAGCTGCTTCCCCGCTCCTCACGTTTTTAAGGCATAATCTTGTGGAGGCAGAAAACCTGCCAGTTTCGTGTGCATCTCAGGGCACTTAATCAAAGGAGAGGACGCCCTGGTGGCACAGTGGGTTAAGCATTGAGTTTGTCACCACAAGGTCAGAAGTTCGAACCCCAGACTGTTCTGATGGAGAAAGATGAGGCTCTCTGCTCCTGTAAAGATGGACAGCTTCAGAAACTCATAGGTAAGAGTTCGACCCCATCCCATTAGGTCACAAAGAATCAGAACCAACTCTATCAGCAGTGAGTTTTTCCAGTTAACGGAATGAGTCCTTGGTTGTTACCAATGAGCTGACATGCTCTCTGCCTGCTGAAAGGCTGGGGCCTACCCAGAAGCACCTCAGAAGAAAGGCTTGGTGATCTGTTTCGTGAAAATCAGCCCCTGAAACCCACAGGGTCACAGTTTCACTCTGACACACTCAGTTTCACTTGAGAACAACTGGTAGAGGAGAGAAGCAGCCAAAAACCCCATAGTCCAGGGTAACAACAATGGGTTATCACTGACCAAGTTGCATAACATCTCTGGCATTTAAAATCTTTATGTAAAATGAGATGGTTGAACTAAAAAATTAAATTAGCCATGGCTATTTTTTGCTATGTGCTCAAGAATGTTGTTTATCATGTAGTGTTTACTTTGGGCCGGATTCTATTCTAAATCTACGGGAACAATTTCTTTTAATCTCACTACAGCCTTCTGAGATAGGCATTATTGTTATCTACGAATATCTTGTACAAATGAGATTAGCTGCCCAAAGTCATCTAGCTAGAGTAGAGGAACTGGGATTCAAACCCAAGCTGAGCTGTTCGAACACACTCCCTGGTTTTTATTTTTTTCAACCTACTGTGAAATGGTAACAAAATCTATAAAGAAGAACTAATACTTCATGTGTAACTGATACATTTGAATTGTGGTATTGGCACAGAATATTATACCAAGCACTACCACAAGAACAAGCAAATCTACCTTGGAAGAAGTACAGTCAGAAAGTCCCTTAGAAGGAAAGAAGGTGAGACTTCATCTTATTTATTTTTCACATTATCAGGAGAGACCAGTCTCTGGAGAACTGTGACACTATGCTTGGTAAAGTGATGAGTCAGCAAAAAACAAGATTTACTTACACACACACACACACACACACACCATGCGGTGATCAAGAGCATGGCTGCAGCAGTAGGATGCAAGATAGCTACTAGTGGAGGAAAGGTGCAGGATTAAGCAACATTTGTGCTCCTTTCCCAAGAGTCACTCTGAAATGGAAGCAACCTGACAGTACCTAGCCACCACCCCCTCCTGCACAAACCCTCCGCCAATTAAAGGACTCCCTCCTACAATAGGCACACCCTCGGAACCTGCCAGCACCAGCAGTCTGTTTGTAGAGACAAACTGGCTCTTAGATCCACCCGTCAACGGGAGGAAGCCCACCATTTCTGAGACTCCACCAAATCTTTCCTCTGGGGGAGAAACACAAAAGCCCTGGTTGCCAACAAGTCTGTCCCAACTCACGGTAACCTCAGGGGTATCCACAGCTGTGCTCCTTGGGAATTTCACTGGCAGAGTTTTCAGAAGTGAATCTCCAGGCCTTTCTCCCAAGGTGCTTCTGGGAGAACTCAAACTTCCACCCTTCCGATTAGCAGCTGTCCATACTCATCCTTGCACTATACAGGGACTCCACGACAAGAGCGTTCTTTTGGTGTTGGAAGCTATGGAATCCATTCCCTCTCAGAGTGACTCCATGGGAAGGCTAGGATCTTTATAGGATCTTTATAGACATCAAGCCTGTCTCCCCTGGAGCCACCGGGTAAGCTCAAAACTTCGAACCTTTTGCTTAGCAGCTGAGTGCTTAACCATCGTGCCACCATACTTAAGAAAATACTAATAACAGCAACAAGTTCAAGCAATCAAATCCATTCTAATTCAGAGTGACCCTACAGGTCACTTTGGGGTTTTCAAAACTGTACGTCTTTGTGTGAATAGAAAGCCTCCTTCTTCCATGGACTAGCTGGTTAGTTCAAACAGCTGACCTTGCAGTTAGCAGCTCAACAAGTAACCACTTCATTACCAGGGATCCTTTGCCACCAAAGAGCTGAGTAAATGCAGCTGAGTAGGGCCACCAATGGCCCTAGGTGGCCAGCACCATGCAATAAGCCAGAGTTCAGAGGCCCTCCAATACAATGATGGTAGCTGCAAACAGACCCAAGTTCTTGCTCAGTCTCCCCACATAGACCATAACCCCTAAAATCATTTACATATTGATTTTAACACATACCACAGAGCTAACAATCTATTCTGTCCAACCCCTTGAGCTATATATTTTAAATAGTCTGCAAAACAACAAAAGACTCAAGGGACTGCATCAGTTTCCCAAAATGATGATGCCCTCTCCTGGAGATGGGGGGAAGGAGTGAGCCCTCTGGAATGATCCAGGGGTGCCGCAAAAGCAGATACCTACACTTTAATACCGGAGTATGGACTGCAGTACAAAAGGTTTTGATTGCCAGGCGGAAAAAAGCTCCACTGGGCAGAGCTTTTGTAGTACACATATTTCCCACCGGGAGAGCAATGAGCTACTCACTCTGAGTTAGTGCCCCAGTGGCATCCCCTAACTCAGAAGGTTCTCTCTGTAACTGAATTTATCCACAAAAGCAGTTTCACTCAAACCTCATTCTTTGTGTGTGATGGCTGATTTAAGAGAATAATGTGCGGAGGTGAAATTTTGTTATTTGCTCGGGAAAAATGTCATAGAAACTGTTGGGATGTTGACCAGAGGTTACAAGGACAGTGCTATGGGAAAAACTCAAGTATATGAATGGTTTTCTCATTTAAAAAAAAAAAAAGGTGAAACATCAATTGATGACAAATCTCTTTCTGGACATATGTCAACTTTCGGAACAGATAAAAATGTCAATAACATTCATACACTTGTGCTTGAAGACCCACCACAAACATTGAAGAAATGGGGAAGTCATCTGGACTATCTTGGAGTTCAGTTCAGTGAATTTTAATGGAAGATTTGGGAATGAGAGATTTGCTGCAAAATTTGTGCCTCAGGTTCTGCCTGACTAGGAAAAAGAACTCCAAGTGGAAACATGGCATGCTTTGAAAGAACAGCTCCAAAGTCATCCAGACTTTTTCCCCAAGGTCATTACTGATGACGAGACATGGTGCTGTTCTTACAACTCCAAAAGCAAACATTAATCAAGCCAGTGAAGATTCCATCGCCAGCTCATCCAAAAAACATCTTGTCAAGTGAATTCAAAGATCAAGATCATATTCATTTGATTTTTTGATGTGAGGGGGATCATACATTTGGAGTGCATTTTACCAGGTCAGACAGCTAGTCAAACTTTCTATTTAGAGGTTCTGAAAAGATTGTATAATAGTGTAAGACCCAAAAAGACCTGACTTGTGGCAGACGGGGGACTATTTCTGCTACCATGACAATGTACCTGCTCATGCAGTCAACTCTGCGTATCACTTTTTGGCCCCCAACAGCATGTCTTTCCTGCCCCAACATACCTTACTCACCAGACTTCACTTCATGCAACCTCTTTTTATTTCTGAGAATGAAGAGGAACATGAAAGAATAGCAATTTGACAAAGTAGAAAAGGTGAAGTAAAAACAAGTAGAAGAGGTGAAGAAGAAGAAAAAGGGAGGTGTGCTGTCAGCCATCCAAACAGATGAGTTTGAAAAATGTTTCCAAGAATGGAATCACAGATTTGACAAGTGCATTGAGTGTAATAGAGAGTAAGTTGATCTGGTTGTTTTGTAAATTTAAATACATAGCTTTGGGGAGAAAAATCCGGGGTGTGTGTGTGTGTGTGTGTGTGTGTGTGTGTGTGTGTGTGTTTTCTTTAAAGGGAAAGGGAAGTCAAATAAGTTTGGGAACCTAAGAACTACATCAGGGGTCCTCAAACTTTTTAAACCGGGGGGCAATTCACTGCCCCTCAGTGGAGGATCAGACTACAGTTAAAAAAAATTATGTAATAAAAACAAACAAACAAGCAAACAAAAACCCTGGCTGAGCCCCGGTGGCATAGTGGTTGTGCGCGGGACTGCGGCCCACTGGGATGGAGGTTCAGTTCCAGTTCCACAGGGGCAAAGGATGGGCCTCTTACTCCCACCACCAGGGCAGTGATGAACAAATTAACTGTGGACCTGGGATGAGTCGGCTGCTAAGCAGGACAGGCAATGACGGCAAAAACACCTGACGGACTGGATAAATGTCCCCAGCGGCCGCATATGGGCAGTGGGCCATAGTTTGAGGACCCCTGAACTAGATAATCCAAGGACTGTACTAATTGATAGTCGATGCTATCCACTTGCTTTTGGTTTCTGTTCGAATTTTCGAACATTTGGAGTTAGCACATTCTCTCCTTAGAGTGCTGGTAGCCCTGTGCCTGCACACAGTTTTATATTTGTAGTGGTCTGATTCTGACCCCAAGGAAGACCCAGAGGGATGCTCCCCTCTCTCCTCCCTTCCTTTCTGCATGTGTGCATTTGCCAGTGTGGCTACATGGATAGGTCGGCATCCCTGTGAGTGATTTTCATTCCCACCTCCTCCCAGCAGTCCACTTTGCTTGGGCTCCTGCATGGCCCAAGTTCTGTGAGCACCCCTCCCACAGGGTGGGGTCAGCAAACCCACTGTTCTAGGGAAGCCATGCGCCTGAAGGTCCCCCTCAGCCACAGGAAGGCTCAACAACTGAATCTCAGATACAGCTGACATTCTAGGTGTGTGTATAATTTACCAAATTGTTGACCACTCAGCTCTTAGCCCGTGGTTGCAAGAGGAATTAGCAGCCTTCCCCTGCCCCACCCCCACCCCAGAACCCAGAGAAGGAAGGGTGTGACTTGGCTCTATGCAGAGCCCTGCTGGCACCGGGTGTCAGGCAGTGGCAGCACAGTGGTACATTTTGGCCACAAGGAGCCCGAATCATTGTGGCATACATTGGCCGGGATATTAAGCAGATCTGTGTTTAATTTAACACCGAGATAACAACATACTCTTTTTTGGGTCTTCCAACTGGCTTCTGCTTTCCCTGTCTCCCTGGGACCAGAGATTTCAGCCAGGAGTTAGTTCATAAGGGCATTCGAGCGAGTCCTTTCAAAGTGCAATGCGTAAGGGTCTTTGCAGAGGCTTGCACATTTGGCTGGGCAAGTGCAAGTCAGGATAAAAAGGCCCATGGGTAGCAGAGGGAAGCTGAAAATGGATCTTAAGGCTTGAATTCCTTCTCTGAGTTTGCTTAAGCCACATCGCCTGGGCTTAGAAGAGAGAGGCAGGCAGTCTGTCTCCTTGGGATAAGGGAAGGATTTGGAACCCAGCGACTGTGAGGTCCTGGCCCCTACTGTGTTTTCTGGTTTGTTTTGTTAGCAGGAGCAAGTTCTTCTAGTTTCTTGCTTCTGGTTTCTTCTTGAACACAGAAGCGCTGACTTGCTCCACCCAGCTGATGGCAGTGGGGTGGATGGAATGAAATAATGAAAGGGGAGCAAGAGAGAAAGAAGTTGATCCAGCTGCTTAGGATGAGGGAGGCAAAGGATGCTGCAGATTATATGGTGCCAACTTCTGAATCCATCGAGGCTTGGAGAAGGGAGGCTTCTCTTTCATGGACAGGCATTTGCTTAGGCTCGACCTCCCTGTTAGAAATCTCGATTTCTATCCCAATCAGATGTACTGAATCAGAATCCATATATTTAAAAAAAATACTTTTATTGGGGGCACTTACATCTCTTATCACAATCCATACATTAATTACTCCAATGTGTCAAGCACATCTGCACACATGCTGCCATCATCACTTTCAAAGCATTCTCTTCCCAATTGAGCCCCCGATATCAGCTCCCCATTTCTTCTCTCTCCCTTCCCGGCCCACCTTCCCTAACAAACCCCTGATAAGTTATAGATTATTTTTCCCATATCTTACATCATCTTCTATCTCCCCTTCCCCACTTTTCCACTATTCATCCCCCTGGGAGGGGTTTCTAGGGATTATATGTCTGACATGTAATTCACATATCACACAACTTAATAGATTAATCTTCTTAAACAGAGTTGCGCAATAACCATTACAGTCCACTTTAGAGCATGTTTTCTTTCTTGTGCTCATGATTGTTAGCTCCCCCCTTCCCAGCAATCACCCCTGCCATACCCCTCAAAAACAATTCCATACTCGCTGCTGTCACGTCACTTCTGGCTGAGGGTGACCCGCCAGAGCCGAGCCGTGCCTGTGGGTTTCTGGGACAATCGCTCTTTCCGGGAGTCGAGAGCCTCATCTTTCCCCCAAGGAGCTGCTGGCGGTTGCAGACTGCTGTTCTCCAGGTGAGCAGCCCCACTGGCAACCACTCCACCCTTGGGGCTGCAAGAGGGAGGTCAAATAATGACCTGGTTACATCTGCATTCGTCCACTTTGCAGTGCTTTCAGGACTAGAAAGCCCCTTCTGACTCCACATCCCTTTCTTGATATTTCTTCTAGCATTTGACCGTATCTGGAAAGAGCAGAACCACCTTAATGGACATCAGAAATTATCTAAAATGTTACAGTGGGGATTTCCTCCATGGACAATGAGACATTTATTTTACTTCCTCCTTTCCCCATCATTCCATCCTTTTGAGTCTTGATGGCTCCAATTTCCCCTACTCTGATAAGGAGAATGACTGATGAGGAAACCAATAAAATATATATTGAAATTTTATTGATATTCTTTAGCAAATTATCAAACATAATAAAATGCTCTTTCAAAAGCCCTAGTCAAAATAGTTGATACTGGCCTTTATAAAAGATATACTGAAAAAGTAATGCATGCACTTCCTTTTTTTAAATCATTTTATTGGGGACTCCTACAGCTCTTATCACAATCCATCCAACCATCCATTATGTCAAGCACATTTGTACATATGTTACCATCATCATTTTCAAAACATTTTCTTTCTACTTGAGCCCTTGGGAACCTTTGATGATAATTTTTTTTTCATGTCTTACACCAACTGCTGTTTCCCTTTACCCACTTTTCTTTGTTCATTGTGATCGGTTCCCCCAACCCCAACCCCCTACCTTCCCCTTCCCCTTCTGGTATTGCTATTCTCCTTACTGGTTCTGAGGAGGTTATCTGGATTTCCTGTGTTCTGAGCACATGTACTTCCTTTAAGAAGCATAACCTATGAACCCATATTCTCCAGCTAAGTGCTTGTAGCCCAAGAGGAAGAAAAGGACAATTGGGTCATCATCATGGTACAGAGCTGAAATTCAAAATCGCTAATAATAATGTGCCCTTAAACAATAGCCCTTTCTATTGTCTGATCTTATACATATTATTTGATAGCTTATATATGAAAGAGCTTCAAAATTTTGTGGAAACTTGAAATGAAAAATCATGATACTTTCCCACAAACTTTGTCAAGATCCCCCCCTCCTATATATGTGCACAATGCATATTTGTTGTTTTTATTTGATTGTTTGTTTGTTTCTGAGGGGGCATCACTGCTCTCCAGTGGTGGGAGTAGGAGGCCCAGCCCCACTGCTGGAATTGAACCTCCATCCCAGTGGGCCTCAGTCTCGCGCACAACCACCACGCCACTGGGGCTCAGCCCGCACAAAGCATATCTGAAGATACATTCCAACATATATATAGATAATTTGTTTTAAGAAAATGATCTTTACATAATTTGAAAATTCTTGATAGCTCTACTTTATTTTTTTAAACCATAGTCTCATTTGCTCTTAATGCTGTTTCTTGGGATGTACTATAGTTTATACTCCTGGTACAATCTTATGACAGGGATTACAGGTACTGCTGCTCGTTTGGAATTTTTTTAAGGAACGAATGAAAGATGAAGGCAGGGAATGAGAACCTGTGACTAGGGGAGGGGAAGGCGGGTGATGGCATTCCTTGGCCCGAGAGTAGCATTGGAAACAGAGGAAAACGGGAGCTGAGTGCCTCAAGACGTGTTATTTTTACTGTGGCTTCTTGCCTCCTCCCATCCTCTCCTCTTCCAGTCTGAGCTGTGAGTACAGTTTGAGTTTTCACCACAGAGAACTTGGCTGGTCTCCTCAGGGACTTTCTCTTTCCCGGCTTTCCATAAATTATAGGTTTTCACATGAGAGCAGAACAGATGATTCCCATTATCTTTTGGGTTGGGTTAGGGTTGTGTGTGTGTGTGTTGCTTTTTTTTTTTTTTAATCTCCTGCCCACTCTGAAATGTGTATCCTAGTCTAGGGAGGTAGTGGAGCTTTTGTTCTTAGAGTAGCTCATCTGTCAACAAACTAGTGCCCTCCTCTTTCCAAGACTGCTTTTAGCATGGGTTCCTTGACCAGCACTGATGGCAATCATTTTCATCAGCTTTCAACTGCCCGTAGAGTGTTCTTGATGCCCACGAGAATGGCGCCTTGTTTAGGCACTTCACTCATCTTGCCAGAGCCTGGGACCGTGCCCAGCCCACTGCCAGCTCCCCAAAACTGTGTGTGAAGTTTTTGCCACTTACGTGGGTGGCAAAGTGACGTTTCTCAGATGTCTCTTACTTGCCAAAGCAGTAAGCAGATCAGTGAAAAGTAATTAGTCTGATCCAAAAGAGTTCTTTTACCACAGAGGATAGAGGCCATTTATAGAGAGGGCCTAGAACTCACTGACAGGTAAAACCACTGCTGGTCATTCTGGTTTCTTGTGCACCAATCACGGGCACTCTTTTGTATTAGATAGCCGTCAGGGTACAAACACTATAAACCGAAATCTAGTTGCCATCCCATGGACTTCAACAGATGATGATTCCTAGGTGTTGGGGCAGACATGTGCTCCATGGAGTTTCCAGGGGCTCATTTTTCAGGAATAGAACACTACACTTTTCTTCTGAGTTACATCTGGGTGGATTTGAACTTCTAACCTTTCAGTTAGCAGCACAAACAGTTTCTTCCGGCAAAGAGCTCCAATCCAGTAAAGGATAAGGAAAAGTTGACTGCACCGTGTCCAGACTTGGTCTACATTTCTAGTCTCCTGATGTACTCAAAGAAGCACTGATAATGCTGGTGGGTTAGCATTGGACTACTAACCTCGAGGTTGGCAGTTCAAATCCCCTAGCTGCTCCTCCAGAATAATACGAGGCAATCTGCTCTCATAAAGATATACAGCCTCTCAAACACCACGTGAAGTTGTTATGAATTGGAATTAACTCTATGACAGTAGGTACGTTGAGCTCTCTAAAGGAACCCAGGTGACACACAGGCCTGTACCTTGGGCTGCTAACCACAGAGTCAGTGGCTGAAGCCCACCTGCTGCTCTGCAGAAGAAAAGTGAGGCTCTCTCTTCCTGTAAAGATTTCCCCCAGGGAAAACCTAGGAAGTAGATCTACTCAATCGCGACACTATGTATTGGAATTGGCTTGGTGGCAGTGGGCTGAAGTACCTAAAAGTAATTCCTTGGTTCAACGCGGTACTACTAACAGAAAGGTTGGCAGTTCAAATCGGCCCAAAGGCACCCTGGATGGCAGAGCTAATGATGCGCCTGCGGTCAGTTCTGCCTGAGTCAGAACTGATTTGACACCAGCTAACAACAAGGAAGCCACTTAAGTGCAGCCTTCAGAAAGCAATGGATCGCTCGTGGGGAAAAGATATCGGAGGATGAAAAGATGTGTCCTGATAAATAAGGGAAACAGACAGTGGTTCCACTTCTATGATCTGGAACCTTCTGTTGCTAATAGACATCCTAGAGGAGAGTGTCCTCAGAAGTGCAGAGGAGATGAGAGACAGGAAGGGACAATTTTTATAAAGAAAGACTAGTTAGTGCCTTATGCAGAATTCAATAGAACAGCTGAGAGAGAGCAGAGCAGGTGAGGGTGATAACGGAGTGCCAGCAAAGGAGAAGTCTGTCAATGGTGAAGGCTACAGAGCGGTGGCTCTCAATCTTCCTCGTGCCATGACCCTTTCATACAGTGTGGTGGTGGCCCCAAACCATAAAATTATTTTCGTGGGCTGAGCCCTGGTGGCATATAGTGGTTGAGTGCGGGACTCTGGCCCACTGGCTTGGCGGTTCAAATCCAGCAGCAGCTCTCCAGAGCAAGGCTGGGCCTCCCACTCCCACCAGAGGGCAGTGATGTCCGCCCCCCAAAAAAATATTTTCATTGCTACATCATAACCTTCATTTCACTATGATGAATCAGGCAACCCCTGTGAAAGGGTCATTCCACCCCAGAGAAAGGGTATCCAGGCTACAAACAGGGAATCAGGACAGCAAGAAAGGAAAGGTGAAGGTGTTCAGGTGGAAGTGCTGATGGGAGCGAGGGCAGAAGTTTAGTGGTAACAACGGAGTACTGATAAAGATGTTATCAAGAAGAAAGATAATGTTTAGAAATTGTCGATGCCAACAATTATAAGTGGCCACTTGATATAATGGATGTATGGATTGTTCTAATATATGCAAGAGCCCCAATACCATGAGATTAAATTTTTTAAAAAGAGGAAGAAGCAGGTTATAGGAATGAAAGAAACTATCCTATAGTGAATGGACAGGGACAGAGGAAGACAGACACTTCAAAACTCCAGCTCATTGCAAGGAGACCACCAGGCAGGATGGCCCAGTAGTGGTGGGAGCCATTGCCACTGAGTCCCTTTTGGTTCAGAGAGACCCCATGTGTACAGAATAGAACTGCCCCATGGGGTTCTCAAGGCGGGGACCTTAAAGAGGCAGATCTCTAAGCTTGCCATACACGATGCATATGAGTGGGTTCCAGTCACCATTCAACGAGCCAGAAAGGGCTTTGCACTACTCAGGGTCAAGATTGCTGTAATTTCCAATAGGACCTTATCGTATAGTTTAATAAGCTAAATACGCACTTGTCCACTGTCTCCTGCCCTGACCTTGACCAAGGCCTGCTAAATGAGTACCCTCTCTTTCTCCTTGACTGCCCTGGCAGCACTGTTGTTCTCTCTGTGCTAAATATAGTTCCAGGGACAAAAGGGATGAGACACATGAAAGGCAACAGCTTAGGATATGTTAATATATGCCTTTCTTGTCCAGAACCAACTAATCCATCTTAGCAGCCCCTTAGAATTACTGCTTTTTGATGTTAGCTTGTTTGTTTGGTGATTTACTGAAGAGTTAGTCCTCCCTTACTACATTTCATAATATGAATTAAATCATAGCATGTGTAGCCTCTCTGAGAAGCAAATCCTACATTAGTTCTGTGTTACTTCTAAATTGAAAGGGCATTGATGTTATAATTGATGCAACGAATATACTTGGATGGCCTTGCTTACCTAAGCACGGGCTTGTCATTAAGAACCTTGAAGTGTTTATGATGTGACCTTTGGGTTTCAAATGCATTGTGTGCTCGCTTCACCTTGAAGACAAAACATTCAGATTTGCTCTTGGCCAAGTAAATAGGGCATGGGAGGAAATTTAAACCAAATGAATAATAAAAAAGTGTCTTAGTGACATGTGTAGTCCGTTACTCATTCTAATTTGAATTAGTAATAGAATTGTCATTTTTATTCCCCAACTGTGTGTTCTTTACAGAAATGTGTGATATTCCTGTATGCCCAACATAGTCTAACATAGTCCTAGACCAGGGTTTGGCAAACTCTTGAGACTGAAGAGCCGATCCTGTCTCTCTTAATAACTCTGAAATCACTCTCAAGAGCCTTTAACATGTTTTTCCAGTGGAATGAAATCACCATGATCTGAAACGATAACCTTCAAATGTTTTCATTGTTACTTCAGAGCTGCACGTTCACACTGAAAGAGCCGCATATGGCCTCGAACCGTAGTTTCCTGACTCCTGACCTAGACCAACTTCCTAATCTAGCATTTCCCAGAGGGTGGGATAAGAATAATCGGTAGCATTTTTGAGCTCTTACCCTGTGCCATTGACTGTGCTAGGAGCTCTGCATGTATCTACTCATTTGATATTTCTATTCCACAGAGTTGAAAATTTTAGGGTGGGTGAGAAGTCAATAATGTGTCCAAGGTCACCAGCTAATATTCGGAAAACTCAGAATTCGAACACAGGAAGGCTGATGTCATGCAAGCTCCCAGCTACAATTGCAAAGATGACTCCGATGTGGAGAGATGTCTCACAAGACAGTATTTGTAGGCATAGGACACGATTTCAGGCTGTGTGGGGAGACGGAATTGAATGACACTGAATTACCTAAAACAGTTAGTCCCTTTTCATTTCTTTTTCCATCCATCCAGAGAAGTCAAACAGAAAGTCTCATTCGGTTGGCCAGTAACTGGTGTGACCTGAACATCTGACACTTGCTAATCCCTCTGTGAGCGAGAGGTGCCTGCAGGCTGGGGCCTTGCAGCATTCATGTTATCTTGACCCTAGAGCAAGGGAAACTGGCTTACTGTGTACGGATTTGATGGCAACTTTTCCTCTGAAAATGAACTTGAATAAATAAACGGGTCTGCTTACCTAACAACACTTGGTGAGCACTACAAGTGGCATGCTGCAGCGACCACTTTTCTGAAGCTCTTCCTCATGGGTGCCAGGCTCGCACTCCCAGATCCCCCAGGTGGAAACTCACCATACAGCAATTGCGAAATTCACTTTTAAAGCTTTGACAGGGCTTGATATTCGTTGTGCCCTTGTCACAGAATTGCCAGCTTCCCTCCCTGATACGAGGACTTGTTTCCACTAGAGTGGGAGCTACACCATGCAGAGTAGGGAGTTGTTAAAATAACGCCAGACTGATTCCATTCAAAATACTTCTTTATTCTAAAACCATACCGTTTATACTTTCTGGTGTTAAAATCACCTTCCCATGTTTTTGAAATCACAGGAATGGTAGATGATACATTTGCGTTGGTTTTTAGTGCCCTTGGTTGGCAAATTAAAATGTGAAAACTATTCAAAGTCGCTCTTAGTTAGAAAATACCAGAATTGGGTGTCACAGCTCAGTCAGTCTGCATTGAATCATCATATGCGTCCTCTGGTTGCCTGGCAGTCTTGATTGGAATATTACGGGAAGGGTGACAGGGAATCATGCCAATCTTTCTTTCTAAAGCTCATTCAAGCGTTTTCTTCAAGAAAATTGCTAACGGGCTACAATTTATGAAACTCTTTGTCTACTCTAGGCTTTCCTCCGATGTCTGCAACTATAATTATTAATAAAATATATTTTGAAACACAGGGTACGTGAAATAGTCAATCGTGGAGAGTAACCAACCCAGTGAAATATATACGCCAAGATATGTTTATTTCATATTCACCTCCAAAGAGGGAAATTCAAAGCACAATTGTGAAATTTTGAAATAGCCATTGGGTTTTGTGACTGTTGTTGCATTTTTGTTTGTTTGTTTTCCTTGATTGTTGCTGCCATTGTTTCTGGGATTCAAGAGACTAGACCAGCTAAAATCTTTTACATGTTTAGAAAAAAACGTAGAAGGTCATTGTTTCTTCAATCTCTGCCTCTTCATTTCTTGCTTTACCCAACACATCTTTGCACAAAGGATTTCAGAGTGGGTGTCCCCTGGAAGTGGAAGAGGTCCCCTGGAGATGTGGAAAGAGTTCTGAAAGGCAGAGCTGTGGCTGTGCACCATCAAGTCAGTCCTTAAAGGAACCCTGGAAAACACAGGAGAACTGCCCTATAGGGTTTCCTAGGCTCTATCCTGTATGGGAAGAGACCTTAAAGACACAGTCAAGAGCAATTGACACCTCTCCTCAAGTTCAGCGGTTTGAACCCACTAGCGGTTCTGCAAGAGGTAGATGTGGCCATCTTGTCTGAAAAGATTTTGACCTTGGAAAACCTCAGGCAGTTGTGTTCTGTTCTTCAGGGTCACTATGAGGCAGAATCAATTGAGTGACTACAGGATTTTTGGTGTATGTGTTGGCATTTTTTTGCTTGTTGATTTGTTCTAAGACTCATTTTTCTGGAAGCACATCACCAGGTCTTTTCTCCCGTGGAGCCACTGGTGGGTTCCAACTGCCCATCTTTCCCTCAATTAGAATCAGCAGCCGAGCCTGGAACCAGTGCGCCTTCCCGAGGGTTCCATGAAATGGACAGCAAGTGCTCGGTGTCAGGAAAACTCACACGGAATTGCCATCCTGAATCACAAACAAGCAGAGTTCAAAGGCTCCAGCCAGCTTCAAGGCAGTTTGTCAGACTATGTCGTCATCTGAACTGGCCAGGAAGGAACTGGCAGGTTCAAGGCCAGCATCAGTGAGCAAGCCTGGAGCAACAGGACTGCTGTAGCCCCTACACTGAGAAGAAGCAGTCAGAAACTTGCCAAAGAGCTCTCTCCAACACATCCACTACTCCTACTCAGCCACCCAGAGAAAGAGAGTCCCGACAGATGCCACAGCATGAATAAACCTTAAAAAGTGCCATGCTGCATGAAAGAAGCCCATCACAAAAAGAAAAATATTGGAAGAGCTCACTTAAACGAAATCACAGGAGGCAAATGTATAGAAACCTAAGTCTGTTAGTAGCTACCAGGGGTGGACAGACCATAGAAAGGAGGAGTCACTGTGTTTCTGTGGGACCTGGGTTCTCTGTACAGCAATGAGGAACTTAGCAAAGATTATGAGTCAGGGCTACCCCACATGCTTAATGTAATTGATATAGCTGAATTGTATAACTGAGAAATGTTGAGTCGGCAAATACTATGTTATATACATATTTTTACAGTGATAAAAAAAAAGAATATTCTCAAGTACCTGGACCACTTTGTAGCCTGGAAGAATGTTCCTGGCTTGCTTTGAGCTTTTCTTTTACTATTTTTAAGGCCTCTAAGTAGTCCTGCCTCTTTCTTTTTTTTTTTTTTTAATCATTTTATTGGGGGCTCATACATCGTTTTCCACAATCTATAAATAAGCATACTCATCAAGCACCCTCACATGTCCACTTCTATTATTGTTATCCAGTCGCCCACCTTTGCCCTTAAGCCCCTAGTATCAGCTTTTCCATTCCTTCCCCTCTTCCCCTGCTCTCTCCTCCCCACTTTCTTTCTGCCATCAGGGTCTTTGTGATCAGACATTTGCTCAGGGGACTCAGTTTCAGAAGCAGACAGCAATCGTTCTGGTCTAACACCCAGACCCATGCCCTAGGGAGTCTTTCAGGATCCAGCCTAAGGGCACTGAAACCAACAGACATCGTTTTTTTCTTCTCTTGGGAGTAACCATGACCTAGAGCCCCTTGCTGAGTGGGCTCAGGCTGAAATTCATGGACAGGCCAAACTTTTGGCACCCATTCCGGTGATAGTCTATAAACATTTTCAACACATACTTCAATAATATTAGCTGTATTTGCTAGGTGGTGAAGGGAAAAATACACATACCTATCCTTATTTTGAAAACCTCTTAATTTTAAATATAATCTCTTAAATTTAAATTTATCACATGCTCTGGCAGTAATACTAGCATTGTAAAACTTATTTGGAATGAGATTTCCAATTGGTTTTTCCATAACTCTGACTTAGCTCATTCTAGTCCTTTAGTCTCTCTCCGAGCAGAAGCAACATGGAGAGAATCACAAAGTCCTGCTCAAACTATATTGAAAGTTCGTTGGGTTTTTGCCCCCTGACTTTAATGTCAACAAAATGTTTCTGGTCTACATGGAAAACGTTGTCATCAGAGAACAGAGATAGTTTTACGTCTTCCTTTCTAGTTTGGAGTCTTTTATTTCTTTTTTCTTGTCTAATTGCCCTGGGTAGAACCTCGGGTACAATGCCGAATAGATCTGGCAAGGACAAACATCCTCATCTGGTACCCAAGCTTAGGGGAGTATACTCAGCTTTTCACCAAGGAGGATGCTGGGAGTTCCCTCAGTGCCCTCTGTTGGGTTAAGAAGGTTCCTACCTACTCCTAGCTCGTTGAATCTTTTCACCTGGAAGAGGCGTCCGATTTTCTCAACTGTTTTTGTCCCTTCCTGAGGATCCCCCGTGGCATAGTGGGTTAGTGTTGCACCGTTCATCTCAAACCCAGCTGTTCAAAAAACCACCCACTCCTGAGAGATAAAGATGAGACTTTCTACTCCAGTAATGGCTTACCGTCTCAGAAGGCAGTTCCACCCCGTCCTGTAGAGTCATTGTAAGGCAGGATCAACTTCGTGGCCGGGAGTTGCCGTTGAGTTGCTGTCTCTGCATCTGCTGGGATCATTGCACACCTTTTACTCACTCTGCTACCAATACAGCGTACCGTCATTGTTGTTCACTGCTATGAAGCCAGGGACTTTATACTCAATGAGGTGAAACACTGCCCCGTCCTTCACCCTCCCCAGGATTGTCTGCGATTGGAACGGTATGGCTCGCGGGATTTCCACTGGCAGATTTTCGGAGGGAGATCACCAAACTCTCCTTGTGGTCTGTCTCAGTCTGAGAGTTCTGCTGAAAGCTGTTCGGTGTGATGGCAACATGCGAGGCACCTCCACTGGCCGACGAGTAGAGGCTGGACATGAGGCGCTTGGACTGCGAAGTAAACCCAGGTTTCCTGCACGAAAAGAGAGAATGAAGTAGGATAGGTCTCACTGGTTGATCTCCACATGTTCAACTAACCATGCATTCTTGAGATGAGTCTCATGTGTATGTGCTGTCTTTGGTTTGCTAGGGTTTGACTGAGATTTTCGCAGCTTTTAAAAACTTTCATATAGTTTTTATTTTCTCTAATTTTATGTTTTCAACCTTTACCAAATTAATCAGCTTTAACCTTTAAGCCTGAAAAGTCATTTCTTCTACCCATTTTTGTTGGCTGCTAATTCAGATTACTGTCAGCTGCTTGATTCTAAGTCAACCTCTATCGATCTTTACACATTACATAAACTTACCAACAACAAAATGCCCACTACTAAAGAAAACGGGGAGCTTGTCAAACTGTTCGCTGTTGCCCTTAAGTGGGACCAGCTCACATTTGTCCCAAGGAACCGGTCCTCACGGACACCTTCCTTGGTGATCATTTTGTAAGGTTTACCAGTTTGTACCCCAGGGCTAGCCAGGCCACCCCTGACTCCAGCCCCGATAGTGGGGGGTCTGAGGAAGAGAAGCTCCTCTTTGGACCCTTTAATGCTTTCAGCAGAGTCCCTGGTGGTCAAATAGATGCAAGGCCACAGAAGAGAGCTCTTAGGGATTCCGTACATTCTTGTGCCAGCCCTTCTTTTTGGACAGCACAGACACAAAACAAGGAAGGTCTCTCTTATCTTCCATTTGCAGACACGTTCTGTAGGGAAAGGGAAACAGCACCTGTAGCCGAGTGTGCTGCACCTGAGCCTTGGCGTCTGCTGGTGCAGGCACAGGCGTGGAGCCGCCCAAGGGTAGAGAGGATGGTCGGCTGTGGGTGAGGCTGTGAAACAGGTCTAAGACCCAGTCTTGGATCTGCCTTGTGACCCGAGTGTTTCATTAGGAATGTAGTATTAGCCAACTCACATTGATAACCCAAACTTTGTATAACTGTTTCCGAAGAGAGAAGGAGGGCCCAAGAGACAGGCAGGGTGGGGAGGGGGAGGCACAGCAGGGAGAAGAACAAACAAAACGAGAGAGACCTAGCCCTGGCCGTGGTCTGAGAGCCAGGCTTCTGTCACTAAGCAATAAAGAAAAAAAAACTGGAGTAGCCGTTGCATAAGTGGGAATTTGCGGTTTCTAAAGCTGCCCATTCCCCAAACGACTAAAATATGTTATTGGCATTTGGCGCTGTTTCCTATGTTTTGCTCTCCTTAAATTTCTCTTTAAAGGGGCTTGAGTTTAAAGGCAGAACCACTGAAAAATGCAATTTAATCATAGAACTGTGAAAAGGCCAAGCCCAGCGTTAACCCCAGGAAGCCCTGTTTTGTTTGCTTAAACCAGGACCCGAGCCAGGCCTGCTCCCAGGGGTGTTGGAAGGCTCCGGGTAAGCAGGAGAGAAGGCGGCGGAAGGAAGACAGTGAGCAAGCCACACTGGCCCAGGGTGGCACCACCACATGCCAGAGCGTCCTCCCTCTCAGGGCCAGTGGCTCCACAGTTTACACTGGAAAGAATGGAGAAAGAGGGGGGACCACAGAAAGGGAGCCTAGGTTTAAGGGAAAGAGTGACACAGACAGACACAGGGCGGCACTCAGAACCTCATGGGCCTTCCTGGTCCCGGTTTACTTTTTTTTTTAAGCTGAAGGGTTTCTTTCCTGATTGTAAATGTGTGCTCGATGAGAGAGTTTGAGAAGGACAGGCAGGCAGGCATACAGAAGAAAACATAGAAAAAAGCAGTCATGCAGGCAGCCTGGCAGAGAGCTGGATCTCTGCCCTTAGAGGACTCGAGCTCGAGTCCAACTCCTTCACTCTATGTCCTCGGTCAAAACAGGGGTCATCAGAGCCTCGCAGCCAGGTTCAGGGGATTTTATGAGCTCGTATACTTTCAAGCTGGTTGTTAGCTTTCATTGTTTTCTTACTATTATTTTATGACATCCCTCGTTAGCCCAGAAGTCCCCTGTGGTGTAGTGCTTATTGACATTGAGCTGCTAATTGCAAGGTCGGCAGTTTGAAACCACCAGCCCCTCTGCAGAAGAAAGACAGGGCTTCCTGTTCCAATAAGACTCACAGACTCGGAAGTGCACAGAGGCATTTGTACCCTGTCCTGTAGGGCTGTAAGAGTTAGCATCAACTCGATGATGGTGAGTTTGACTTTGATTTTTCATTAACCCACCACCTTGGCTAACATTTCAATTCATCTACAGCCAGTTCTTTTCCATATTAAGCCCAGGGGTCATTTTAATCCTGCCTTGTTTTTGGGGGTTTAAAAAAAAACGTTCAGAAGCGCTAACTAGTTTGAACGTCTATCTAAAGTCCCATTCATAGAGTTTGACCTCTTTTCATTGGCCAGTTAGGGGGTTTCCAATGTTGTGTTGTCATAAACAATATGAGGATGCACATCTTTGTGCAAAAGAACCACTTGGCTTTTTATTTTCAAACACAAATCCAGAGGGAAAACAGCTATCATCCAAGGGTTTAACTGTGTTTGGAAGTTCGGGATACTCTTCATAGTCAACCGTGTGAGCATATGATGCCTTGGGTCTCTGGAGTCTTAAGGATTGCCATTAAAAACAACAGCAGCAACAACAACACACTGCTCTCTGGTAAAACTGTTTTTTTTTTCCATTTTGCTTTAGTTTATATCTCTTTCTTTAAAGACTACATAGCTTTATGCTGATCAAGACTTGTACCTTGTTATCAATTGTTTAGCCACATTTGTTGCCAATCGGTGGACGGGCTGTTGGTTCGATTTGCTTATCTGAATGTAAAGCTGTAGCAGATTTTGTGTGATGCTTCCCCAGTTTCACTTGACTGTGATTTATAGATGAGGATTATTTGATGAACAGAAGTTCTACACTTACGTATTCAGATCTGTCCAATTATTTTCTCTTGTGTAATTTCTTCCTTGACTTTCAGGTCAATGTGGCTCTTCCCCTCCTCTGCGCAAATAAATCATCCTTTGTGCTTTGCTGCTGAGCCCAGATATTTTTTAAATGTACTGTTACACATTTAACATTTCATTTTTGGAATTCATTTCAATTCATGGTATGAGGTAAGGCCATATATTCCCCACCCCATACCCAAAGAGGAAGCAGTCATTTCAGTTGCACCCTTCCCACACAGACCTTGGATTCCATAGTCATCATCCTCTAAATGCAGAGTCCAGGGCCTATTTTTCAGCAATTGCAATTCTTCTCATGCCTGAGCCAAACCCTTAAAATTATTTGAGTTTGGATGGCTTCATCCCTGCCTGCTAGTTCAGATACATCCTTCTAATTTTACTTTATAAAATGCCTTATTTACTCCTGCCCTCTTATTCTTCCAGACCAATTTGAGAATCACCTTGCTCTAATTCACCTTGTAAGCCACTTTAACTGTTTCACTTACTCTGAGTTGAATTTTTGTCCTTTATCTTGACAATAAGACTTTTTAGTTTGGGCTTTGGTGAGGGCTGAGGGATAAGCACATAAAGGAAGGTAATTCAGAAAGGTAGTGCTGCAAAATCTTAGAGACTTTACAAAACAAAAGTACCACCATGTGAAGCTATTGTTTCCCCATCGCGCCTCCGGGTAGGTCTATCTGCTCTTGAAGATGGTGTTTCCATGTCTCTGGCTTTTCCCCCAGAGTCCTGCCTCCTCAACCTCTTCCACATCAGAATGGCAGTTTTAACATCATTGAGAGTCACAAACCATGTCCCTCTGAAATGTCCTTTGCATTTGAGGAACAAAAAGAAGCCCGAAGAGACAAGACCAGGGCTGTTGCGTAGAGGGGGGTAAGCTTTCCTGGTGAATCTCTGACAAAGGAGCCCTTGCTACCCTTGAAGAATAAGCAGGTGCATTGTCTGATGGGGAAATAAATAGTCCCCTGCACAACTTCCCTGCCCTTTATTCTCACGTGCAATCTTTTTAAAACACTTAATTTCTTTCTAATAAGGCTTCGTGATCTTTCTGCGTCAAGAACATCTATCAGGGTGACCCCTTGGGAATCCTCTTTTGCATCAAGAACATTTATCAGGGTGACCCCTTTCCACTATCCCCTTCTGAGCTCACCTCCCAGCTTTGAACTTAGGAGATCCCCTCGAAAACCATTGTTTTGATTGGAACCTTTTAAGTTGCCCTAAGCCTAAGACAAATAGGCAAACTTGTCTGCGGCTCCCCACTGCTCCCTAGGACCTGTGTGGACTGGAACTGAAGTCTCAACACTTCTGCTGCCCTGGAAAGGATACCGCTTTTAGAAAGGATACCACATCTGTACATCAGTAATGTGTATGGTGTGCACTTGCACACTGTGGAGTTCCTTTTTGACATGCAAACGACTTCAGGTGATTGGGAGCTTTGCTGCCCAGCTGCAGGCCCTAACCCGCCTCCCTTAGCTTCCCCCAGCAGCCTGTCTCCTGGCAGGCCTCCTTTCCATCAGAGAACTGCTCTATCTAATGCAAAAGGAACCCCCTTTTTTCTGCCCTGGAGCGCCCACCTGGTACTCAGGAGCCTCTGTTATGTCCACAACGTGACCGGCCGCCAGCACTCAGTGGGACGCTCCCACCCTCCTGGACCCTGAACAGAGCATGAGTGCAGAGGATTGCCCCGGCCACCCAAGGGTCTCAAAGGCCAGGTCAGTGCACGCCCAGGCCTGGACGCTCCTGCTGCCAGCTTATGTGAGGCTAGCACCATCAGACACAGGCATGCCTGGACAACAGCCCCCTCCGCCATGGAGGAGTCCATGCTCAGGTGTGGCAGCCACACATACAGCCATTTGCCTGGCCCTCCACAGGAAGGTCCCAGGCATAGATTGGCCCCAAGGATCTCCACCACTCTTGGGCCCAGACACAGACGGCCCCAGAACACATGCAGTGTCGATTGGATTATTTGTTTTCCAGTTACCAGGGTCCAATGGCCAGGATTTCCTGACCATGACTTCTGCCTTTGTTATATACAGATAATCAAAACCAGCATTTTCAGTCCCATGAATGATGATGAATGAGAATGAAATTCACTTCTAGAAGTATCAGAAGAAAGGCGCAGTGTATGTGTGGGCACACTATGCCGGAGCTTTTCACCATAATATCATTGCCACCTGTTACGTGTGTGCACATTATTTACAAGGGCATGCTATTTGCAAAAATATGGTAATAAGCTAAAGCTTTTAGTAGCTTTTTTTTTTTTCTCACATCACTGCCCTGGTGGGAGTAGGAAGCCCAACCTTGCAGAGTTGCTGCTGGATTTGAACCATCAACCCAGTGGCCACAGCTCCGCACACAACCACTGTGCCACCAAGGCTCAGCTAACTTATTTTCTTTTCTTTTTTTTTTTAATTTTTTTTTAGGCATCACTGCCCTCAGGTGGTGGGAGTAGGAGGCCTAGCCTTTGCTCCTGGGAGCCGGAATTGAACCTCCATCCCAGTGGGCCTCAGTCACTGCACACAACCACTATGCCACCGGGGCTCAGCCCTAACTTATTTTCTTTTTTAAGCATTTAATAAATCATTTTATTGGGTGCTCATACAACTCATCATGATCAATACATACATCAATTGTATGCAGACCACATTTGCACATTTGTTGCCATCATCATTCCCGAAGCATCCTCCTTCTACTTAGGTCCCCAGTAGCATATTTTCTAAGCTTAAAAACCAGTAAGATTGATCACAACTAAATGATGCCAGAGTTTGACAGGAAGCAGTTGTCAGGCCTGCCATCTTCCTGTCAAGTAAAGAGACTTTGACAGATTGCACAGTAATATCCACTTTTGACATACAGAAGGAGCAGAATATATGCCACATGTTTAAATGTGTGGGTCCTTTTTATTCTACACAATCAACAAGAATGTCTTCTGCCCCAGTGATAAAATACTTTCAAGAACAGTTCCAACCTTGCCCACGATGGCTTCTCTGGCTGGCCACAGAATCCATCCTCCGTTGTCCTCATATTGGGAAAGCTGGCTAGCTCACCCCTCAGGAATTGTATGTGTCCTCATTGCTCATGAATCACTCATCCCCTAGAGGTTCCTCTCAAGGACATGTGGTTCTTTCTTGGCAGCCACTTCTCCATTCGCCCTCTGTGCTCATGCCATGGGACCATAACCTGATCTTGTCAACGATTTGCCATTTTGTCTGGACAGCTTTGCAATTTAAATGTCTGGATCCAGGGTCCACAGTAGAAATATTCCAGAGATATACATTTTCAGCTTTTTGAACGCTAAGTGTTCAAAAAGACCTCAAATTGGAACAGGAGGAGAGCTTTTCTTTCTTCACAAGCGATCCTTTTATATCTGTGGGAGGCAGCAGAACAAGAACGGACTGAAGTCAACAGTGACCTGGAAAGGTGACGCCTGAACCAGGTATGCAAGCATGTGACTTAAGAGGAAATGTGCTGGAATAGTTATGAACCAGGGATTCATTCATTGAATCCTCACATGTGTGGGAGACCTGGGCGTGATTCCCAGTCAATGTACCTCACATGCACCACTGTCTACCTGTCCATGCAGCTTTGTCTGCTGTGGTGTGGTTTCATGGAGCTCCCAACATAAGGTGCTCTCTGAAGAAAGGCCTGGTAATAGACTTATGAAAGTCAGCCGTTGGAAACCCCATGAGCCCCAGGGGGTTGATCCCCAGCCCGTCATGGGGACCATGGGGAACTGGGGAGCATGTCACTTCATCGGGCATGGAGTCAACACAGGTCAGCACCGCTGAACAGAAAGACCCAGGCCGTGGAATCATTCAGGCCCAAATTCAAATTCTAGCTTTAATGCATAGTAGCTCGTTGACCCTGAGCAAGCCCCTTAATCTTTGTTTGCCTTGATTTAATTATATATTGAATATTATTATTACTATGGACAGTTGTAGTAACAACTGGAAAGAAATAAAGAAAGCAACCCGTACAGTACTTCATGCATCACGATAACAGCAATTGGTAGTTATCGTGACCATAACTTTCCAGAAAATGATGAGTAAGCAGATATTGCAAGAGTCAGAGATGGGTGCATAGTAGTTGAAGACCAGAAGCAAGTATGGAAAAACAAGCAATAAGCAATGAAATGTCTCTTGCCTCCTTATATTAAATGCGCCTATTGATCTTCTGCATATCTTATAAGTAATTCTAATGGAACAGGCAATACCTTCCAAACCTGAAAAACCCAAAAGGCGCATTCTGATTAGATAAACAGTTACCCTTGGATATGCTCATCCGGGGTGGTACCTTGATGGGCAGGTGCCTCAAAGGGTAATCTGTACGAACTTTGTGAAAATGAACATGTCATTAAGGACAGGTGAAAGCACAGGTCACACGAAACCATTAAAAGAGGGCTTTCTACTTTTTTTTGGTCACTATTTGCATTCAGATATTTCTAAAGTGATGCTTCATAGGGTTAGGGTTGCCAGTCCCACCCTACAGTGTAAACATGTGGCAAGTCATTTTCTTTTGTAAAAACTGAAAGGATAAAGAAATATAGTCTGTTTTCAAAGTCTCACCTCCAACTCCCTCCATAACCCCATCCCATCCCTCTGCACAAAGGTAGCTACAATTAACAGAAACTACTTTGCGTCCCTCCAGACATTGCTATATCAATATTCCTATTTCTTTTTCTTACAAGTGGGAACAGAGTATATACTGCCTTCCTACGGCTCGTCATTCCACTTGACAGTAGGTGTGGGCTTCTTGGCACCTAGGCACATTCAGTACAAATAGTTATGCCTCATGCTTTTCATCAGCTACATGGTACACAATTGCCTTCATTTTTAACCAGGTAAAGCATTTTTTTGGTTGAGAACAATACTGCAGTAAATATCCTCATATATTTCCTTGTACATTGGGGTGATTTTATCTGTGGTATAAGCTCATTAAAGCAAGCCTCTGATATGCATGCCTGCCTTCTAGTTTGATGTTGCCAATTTGCCTTCTTAAAACAGGGAGCTAATTTATACATCCACCCACCATATCTTAATAGTGCCTGCTTCCCTGTACTCACATTAATTTTTCTATGTTAACGGTATGATTAATCTTTGACAATCTGATCAATAAAAATAACAGTTGTTAGGGCTCAGCCCCGGTGGTGTAGTGGTTGTGCACGGGACTGCGGCCCACTGGGATGGAGGTTCAATTCCCGCTCACGGGAGCAAAGACTGGGCCTCCTACTCCCACCACCAGGGCAGTGATGCCTAAAAATAAATAAATAAATAACAGTTGTTTTCATATGCTTTTTTTTCATTGTGAAGTTGAACATCTTTTTATATATCTATCTCCACTAGCCGCTTGTAATTTTTTGTGAGTTACCTATTTATTTCAGCACCCTAGGGGTACACTGTGCTACAAGCATTGAACTGCTAACCTTAAGGTCAGCAGTTTGAATCCACCAGCAGCCAGGAGGGGAAAAGATTAGACTTTCTGTCCCAGTAAAGATTTACAGCCTTGTGCTCGCTTCAGCAGCATATAAGCATACTAAAAATGGAACGATACAGAGAAGATTTGCATGTCCCCTGCACAAAGATGATGCTCAGATTTGTGAAGCAATCCATATTTAAAAAGAAAAGAAAGAAACAGAAGAAGATTTACAGCCTCAGAAACCCAAAAGGGCAGTTCTACTGTGTCCTGATGTCATGATTGACTGGGTAGTAATGGGAGGCGGCAGATCCATTTATTCTTCTGTTTTAGAATTACAGTGTTCATGTTATTCTTGGTCATTTAAAGGAACTCATTGTATATTAAAGAAATGGACACCTTTCTCATGTAACTGGGAAATCTTTTCCCCAGTGTATGTGTGTGTGTGTGTGTGTGTGTGTGTGTGTTTAATTGTGGTTTGACTTGGAAAATGATGTTTAATGCTGCACTAAATTTTTTATGGTAGATATACAGGTTTATCACTTTTATAGCTTAAAAGATTGTAAAATGTTTACCCACATTAATCTTTTCTCTCATACTACTTTATAGTTTTAAAAAAATACTTTTATGGTTTTCTTTTTACACTTGAAACATTTATTGGGTTTGGCCATGAGTGGGGGATCAGTTTTGCTTTTTCCTCTTGTTAGTTTACCAGTTACACCCCCCCCCATCATTTATTAGATCATCTCTGTTCTCCTACCTTTATTAGTTATTACATGCTTCTAGGTATTTGAACCTATTTCCTGGCTCTACAGACGCACCCAGTCTCACAAATGCCACCGACGCAGCAGAGAGAGAATGGTCCTGGAACACAGACTATGTGAAACCATACTCAGGGCTGTGTGGCGAGCCGTGGTTTACTGCTTGCTGACACCCCGAGGCCAAGAACAAAAATTACCCACACAGCCTTAGACACTGGCATGCAAGACAAATAAAGAGCACCTATTTCAATTGACATGCCAGGTTTGTTTCCCCTCCCGTCAGTGCCTGGGCTGTTTATTAGATCCCAACCTTCCAGCCCAGAACTCTGGTTTCTCGTTTGTGCTCAGGCATTGCTGGTCCTACCCAAGCTGTTAAGTGAGAACAATGTTGAGCACTTATTTTGTCCATTTTATCCCTAAAGAGCTACCTCCACATTAGTTAATTAAATGCATTGATGAAAGGAAGGATTTGCGGAGGTCTCCGGGAACACTGATCGCTGGTTGCACACCTGTGAGAGACTGATGCCTAAAAAGCATTAGCTCCCTCTTTGAATAGCCCCCAGCGAGCCAGGGAGTGAAAAGCTGGCGGCATTAGGTCACTTCTGTGGACATTTTCCTAGGACATCTTCTAATTGGTCTAGCCAAGCTCACCTTTTATCTGTCTCTCCAGAGATCCCCTTTCTTTATACCCGGGATATTCAGCAAGGCCCTTTTGATGTTTTCCCTTGAGTTAATCACAAAATCAGAGACTCTTCCCACCAAAAAGATTTGTAGCAGGCAGCTGGTTGAGAAGCGCTTGGTGCCAGCACTGCATTTCATAGATGAGGAAACCCAGGCTCGGAGATGTCAAGTGACTCACAGAAATCAGAGAACTTACCAGAGACTCAATTGGGAATAGAAATCAAAATGCCTTGTTTTAGATCTCAATCGACTTCATCCTTCCTTCTCCCTTTGTGAAACATCTGTATTGTCTTTCTCTATCTGTTAAGCACTTGGCGTGCTTTGTTCCCTTATTTCCCACCATTTCTCCTCTCTCCTTAGCATGTATGTCTCTCCCAGTGCTGAGTGGCTCATTCAGCTTTTACATGACCAGATACTGTTGCTGTCTCTCTACTTCTCCAGCCCTGTAAATATGGACTCTTCCGTTGTTGCCTATTAAGATTTCTCACACTAGCCTCTACTTGGGTTTTCTTGGAGGAATCATTTTTCTTCCACATACACAAGGAGTTGCTTTGTTCCTTGCTTCTTTCTACCTATAGTTGTTTTCCCCTATAGTAAAGCTATTTCCCCTTGTTTGGTAAATATCATAGGGCTGAAGTACTATTTAGTCTGTTGTGTCGAATATTGTCTCACAATTTTATGAAGTTCCCTGTCATTTGGCGAACTGTATGGCTCCATTCAAGATTACCATCCGTGTGTAGAAGTGTGTACAAGATGTGGCTCTGTAAGCGCATTTTGTACAAGAACAGTATATTGGACAACACAAATATTTCTAGAAGTCAAAGACGGGTCCAGTGCAAATCAAAATTGGGTGCAAGCCTGGATCAATGTAGACTGCATGTCCTGCTTCCTTTAAGGGACGCATCCATCAGGAAAATCTACCATTTCTTCCTGGAATGTCAATGGGTGTGGCGTGAACTCAGAATTTCCGGCAGGACCAAGCCTTTGGTGCTTAAGGGGGTAGCTAGGGTCCTTTACTAACCAGGTGGGTGATCTTAGCCAGCTCCCATCACCTCTCTGGGCCTCAGTTTTCTCATATATTAAATAAGGGCACCAAGTTAAGAAGACTCGTTAGGGTCTTTCATGAGTTATCCTCCCATGAGCCTATGGTGCCATGCTCCCCGCCAAGTCTACAGGGTGCGTGGAATAACTCTCTGTGAGTTTTGGAGACTGTCCCTTTTTACAGGACTAGAAAACCCTCTCTCTCTTCCTCTGAGTGCATGGGGTTTTCAAACTCCTGACCTTTCAGTTAGCAACCGAACCAACGATATCATAACAAGAGCCAAAATGAATAATAAAGACCTAAACCAATTTACTTAACGCAACAGAGAAGTAAAATTCAACTACTCACAACATGGAACTTTTCTGAAACTGTCATAGTTTATTTTTTATCTATTTCCCAATAAGTGTGTGTGTGTGCATACTTGTGTTAGACCATGGGGCTCAGAGTTTGTGGGCTCTGTCATCGTAATTTCTCTTGGCACAGATGTAACTGAATTCCCTTGGAATTGGGGCTGGACTAGCTGGTACTCCTTGAAGAACTTTCGGCAGCCTGCCTCATTTATGTTTCTGAATCAGAAATGTGTGTTCTTGAGTGTGTTTAGCGATTCTAACCACTGAAGAAAATTGGAGTAGAAATGCTTCTTTCTTTTGTTCCCTAAAACTTCATTTCTAGCAGGAAGCAAAAAGTAATTTCATAGAAATGACAATGGCTACTCACAAATCAACTCAGTTACATTCGCCCAGGTGAAGTCCCATGATTTCCAAAGTCGAAGTTGAAATTGTCACCTTTGGAAGAGAATCAGATAAGAGCTAATTGGTGATATTTATAATCCACCCTCAGTGAAGTAATCAGAGTTATCAGAGCCAGTTTTCTGTTTACTCACGAGCATTGAGCCATGATAAGGAGCTCAACAGTCCATTATAGGGAAGTGGATTTTGAAATTGCTAAGAGTCCCATGGTTCTAGAGGGGCAGTCGCCACCCCCCACGTGTGAAAGAGCTATGACCGAAAGAAGTAAAATTAGATGGGGGTTTAGAATATTTGCTCCACACATTACAGCTTTCTGGCTGGCATGAACTCTGCCATTGGGTGCTCTCAGTTTCCCAAGGACTCACCTGGCCTAAGGCATTAGTACAACAGAGCTTCCCTCTACCCACCTGGCAATGCTGGGAGATGGAGCGTGCGGTGAATCGGTGGGTACAACCTTTCATAGTCCTAGGCCAAGCAAATGCAAAATGTAGATGATGGTCAAGATCATTTTACAATAGGTGACAATTTTGTTTCTTCCATTCCGTCAAGCTAGCCTGTGTCAATGAGTGACAGGTGGCTTTGTTCAAAGTGAATTGCGTCTTTGGGTGAAACATCTGGAGGAGGGGTCATCTGTCAAGGGCAGCAGCCGTCTTCATCAAAGTGTGCCCCACAGTTGTCCAGAACCTACGGGTTGCACAATGACTGAAGAATGTTTGCGTTGAAATGGAAAGTTAATGGACCAATCAGAGGGAAGGAATTGCCCCATCAGAGGAATTTCTCTCTGTGGAAGAGGCTTCACTTTCTTTTTCCTTCTCCGAGTTAGTGGTGTCTCTCTCTCCCATTGAGGAGTTTGCATTTTGTCGGGGTGCCGAGGGAGTGAAGGTAGTGGACATGAAAAAATCGGTTGTGGTGCCCTGCTCCCAATCCCACAGATGGCTCTTGGCTGCAGACCTTGAACATGACACTGCAATTTCCTGGTGCCACACATGAGTAATAAGCAGCTGTTTCTGAACCTGTGGTTTGGAGAAGGCAGCCCTGGGTTATTTTTTAACTTAATTGTAATTTTTGATTGGTCTGCAAGAAAGTAAATCAAATAAAGTATGTTGTCTTAGTTTGCAAGAAAGCCATAGGCCTCAAATTCCTATCCTGACCATCTTGACCAGAATAGAAGGAGGGGGGGGACGGTGGTGCATGTCTTTCTGAGCTGGAAGTTTGACCAGGCAGCTCCCCAGGACCCTGGGCCGCCTTCACAAAAGAAGGGTAGCGTATTCAATAGACTTGTGAGCTGGCTGGGTCATGACAAGTGACAATGACAATCCCTTAAATAACTTAGAAGGAACTAAGGACTTGTAGAGAGATTGCAAAAGTTCAAAACAGCAAAATCTGGAAGATGTCCTACCACCTATAAAATAACACAGTGTTAAGGGGCACAAGGAAAGCTATATTCTTTACCCAGTCAGTGTATAGACCTCAGAAATCATCAAGTATTTGCAGCCTCTACAGGTAAGTAAATCAGAATAAGACTATCCATAGTACAATTCACTAAATGCCATTGGAAAAAGAATTAAACTCCCTCACATCTGTCTTCTGTCAAGTAGAAAGGACAACTTGGTATATGGAAAGGGTAAGGAAGGTTGAGTGCAGAAGGGCGAGGAGATGGGGGAAGAGCTATATATATTTTCTGCTAATGACTTTGTCATTGTTTTGTTCACGTAGACATACACTTGAAGGGAAATAGATGGAAGAAGATGCTAAGCCTCATCTCAGGGGTCTATTTCACTATCACTCATAACACATCCAAATGACTCCCTGGATAACTAAAGCCACCAGCCTTGCAGTGCTAAAGATGAAGCAGCACTCTGATGTTTAAATTGTTTTATTAACCTGTGACTCACTTAATTACATGTAGGAAAAGAGTAAGACAGACAATTTCCAGGCATTGCTAAGGCAGTATCTTACACTGGCAATGCTAATCATGGTTGAAGTGGGTTAAATATCTTTCCCCAGCCTGTTGGCCTTGGCTGAAGAAAATATCCGGTGCATGCTTGGTTTTCTTAGCTAAGCAATATCGCGAGAACTGGAGCTGGCTGTGTTACATTACCATCTACCGAGCCTACCCAAATGGAAGGAATGGCACATGCTTGCTTTTCTCTCCCCCTGCTATAAATCTTAAGTGTTTGAAGGGAGGACTGAATCTAAATCTTAGAAGATGTCTGTTTAGTTCAAGATAAGCTGGTTATAAGCTACTATTTACTCGTCAAGGAGACCTGGTGGCACAGCAGTTCTCAGCTACTAACCTCTCAGGATCGGTGGTTTAAACCCACCCAGCCACACTGCAGCAGAAGGCCGCCGTGGTCTGCTTCCCTAAAGAGTACAGCCATGCAGACCCTGTGAGGTCATTGGCAGGTCTGCTCTACTGAAGATGACCCAGTGGGAGCACACATCACAGATGCCCTGCTTCCTGGCTCTAAGACGTATTCTTCTCAGTGTTTCAGGATAGCAAATCTGAGCCTCCCCTCAGCATTGCGAGGTAGATGTTCTTTTAATCTTCAGTAGAGGAACAGACTTGGAGAGGGAAAGACGAAGAAACTTGCCGAGGTCATGATCAAACCTTTCATTGAAAAGCCCAGTAGCTGGGTTCTGCATCCAGTGTGGCCAGTGGCATTTTTCAAAGACAAGATTTCAATCTGCTAAATCTCTCTGACTGTCCCTGACATTTTCTAAGTATAAAGTTTTCCTTTCTATGATATTAAATTAAACATACAAACTCTATAATGAACTTCTAGGCTATCACCTCACTTTGATGTAAGATAAACTTCAAAACAGCTTCAGACCTTTGGAACATGTCCATGAGCCTAAGCTGACAAAGAGGGGAGCACTGACTTAAACGAAGAAAAAAGAAAGTTGGGGATGGTAGGGAATAGTCCTTGAACATCAGAGCTGACACAAGATCCTTGTGCTCTTGATGTTTCTCTCTGGATCTCACAGCACAATGACACTAAGTTTGTGACACAGCGCCAACATATGGCTGCTGACAATTCAAGAAAAAAGGAAAAGCAGCATCTCGGTCAGTTGACAAGAATTTAGAGACCTAGAAGAGAGAGGGTATTTAAGACGTCTACCAAACTTTGTCTTTGCCCTCAGGCAAGTTACATTCTTTTGGGTTGCTTCCTATAAGATTGCTATTTTTATAAGTGAAAATGGCCAAATGTTATCATTTTTATCTGTCCAACATATAATTGGAGAGGCTAAACAGTCAAGTATTAAACAATAGTAAAGTATGTGAGACAGCATCAAAGTCTTTTAAAGATAGGATGTAAAGGTTACAATGACCAAGAGGTTAGTGAGAGCTGAGGAAACCAAAGATACCCATCTATCTGTAGATCTGAGCCATGAGACCTAAGAGAAATAAAAGAGAGAAATGGTGGTGAGAATGCAGAGGAAGGCAAGGGGACTAGAATAAGCATCTCTCTCCAGGAAGATGTTTCAGCCATCCTGTGGATGGGAAAACAAATTGGGAGAGGAAGTCTAGAATCCATTTTGGAAGACACTTGTACATTAAGCAAAATGTAAGTTCCCGTTCTGGCCACTCCACTCTGGTGTTCAGTCTCTCAGACACAGCAACCCAGTAGCACTTCACTGAATGAACTGAGTGAAGAATTCCTGTCAGTGACAAAATAGAAAGTTATTGGAGGTTTGAGGAAAGAGATGAGAGTGCTATCTAGAACTCACTAACATGGATGCTGTATGGACCCAAGGAAAAAAGACTGGCACCAAGAAATGAAAGTAGATCATTTTAGTATTCTGGAGAATGGTTGTGAGAGCATGGGAAAAAAGAGATTTAAAAAGAGATTTAAAAAAGAATCAGCATGAACCCTGAAAACAGTCAGTTAAATGAAAGAAGCCGGTCACAAAAGACCATACAGTATCTTCCTTTGATAGGAAATGTCCATCATAAGTAATTCAATAAAGACAAAAAGCAGACTATGGGGACATAGCCCCGAAGGATGAAGTGGGGGATGGGCTGTAACTGGTAGGAGCTAATACGCTTCATGTTCCTAATAAGAATGAACTCTACATAGAAATAAATAATACATTACTGGCAGTAGAAATCTGATAAAACAGTTTTAAGAGCCTTCAAAATGTTCATACTCATCGCTTAGGTAGAGAAAGAACCTGTGCACACATGCTAAGTTTATCTTTTCCACGCTAGACACACTCTCATGTCCTCCATCAGGACTTCTCACCCTCTAATCCTTCAAACAATTGCTGTTCCCCTGACTTTAGTTTCTATGTTCTGGTTGTGTTTCTCCAAATGCATCGTAGTCTGGTTGTGCCTCTCTTTTTATGTGGCATTAAGCTTAATTGTTTAGGGAAGAATGAAATCAAGAAAACCCAGCTCCGTTGAAGCATTGTTACCACAATTTAGAAATAACTGTATGACACATTGGAAAGTGTTTACTAGTGGTTGAGTATATGATTTGGTAGTGGTTATTTCTTAGAAAGTGTGCCGTACATGTTGGTATTAGGAGCATGCCTGGCTAGGGTTTATTGGTGCTAACAGTTCCCGAGAGATCAGGAAAAGGAGGTCTCTGTGACATCCTACAGTCAGGGCAGAAGAGAGCACACTAAAGAATGGTGAGAGACATATCTGCTTGACCCAGGGCAATTTCACCCACTTTCATAGGAAAACAACAACACTCACACACACACACACACACACACACCAACTCTACTCTTATAAAACAGGAAACCTGGTTTTTCTCTTCACCTTTTATATTTTTATACTAAAAGCACATTCATTGGAGGGGGAAGGACATAACAATATACAAAGTGAAAGGCTTACTTCTCAAACTTGTTTCCCTCCCTAGTAGTAACCACTGCTGAATTTATTTTTTAAATATCATGGGATTCTTCTCTGATGTTTTAAAAACTGAGCTCTATTTTGGGGTTTTTGTTCTTTATTTAGTGTAATTTTTAATTGTGGCAAGAATAACACACAACAAAACATTCTCCAAGTAACAGCTTCAACATGAATAATTCATTGTCATTGATTATAATCTTCATGTTCCCTGACCATCACTGATAATCTTTACCCAATTATTCCACCATCGTTGCCCCCAAACAAAGACTCTTCCTCTTTCAGCCATGGTCAAGGTTTGTTTGTTTGTTTGTTTTAAATATGTGTGTATGTATGTATAAAATTCACATATCACACACTTCCATAGTTAAGTATCTTTTTTAAAAAGGAGTTGCATATGAATCATCAAAATCACTTCTAGTCCTCTCTCCCCATTCCTGCTTTCATTGTTTTGCTCTCAAATTTCCCCAACCCACCCTTCCTCAATAAACCATTGCACCAGTTATTATCTCCATCCATTCCTTCTGTCCATCATAAACTGGGAAACCTAACAGAAACAATAAAAACAAAAACAAAACAGAAAGAATAAAAAATAGTACAAATATAAAGAGTAAAAAAAGAAAAGACCACCAGCAATTTTTAAAACTCCAGAGAAAAAAATTTGTCATGGACCAAGGGGAGGAATATTTTTAAGTCATTTTATTGGTGGATTCATATAACATTCCGTGCATCAGTTGCATCAAGCATACTTGTACATATGTTGCCATCATCATTTCCAAAACATTTTCTACTTAAGTCTTTGGTATAAGCTCCTCTTTTTCCCTCCCTCCCCGACTCTCACCCTCGTGGTTCCTTGACCAATTTTTTTTTTGGGGGGGGGCATCACTGCTCTCCGGTGGTGGGAGTAGGAGGCCCAGCCCCACTGCTGGAATTGAACCTCCGTCCCAGTGGGCCGCAGTCCCGCGCACAACCACTACGCCACCGGGGCTCAGCCCCTTTGACCAATTTTATATTGCTGTTATTATTTCATATCTTATACTGTTCATTGTCTCCCTTCACCTACATTTCTGCTATTTGACCCCTTCAGTGGGGCAGGTGGGGTTCAACTATATGTCCTATCTTGTGATGAGTTCCCCCTTTCTCATCCTTCCCCCTCCCTGACCACCTCCCTACCCTCATGATATCACCACTTCCACGACTGTTCCTGAAGGGTTTATCTTTCCTTAATTCCATATGCTGAGAGCTCTTATGTGTATCAATGTGTGTTATCCAGTCTAGCCAGGTAGAACTGGGTCGTGGTAGTTGCGGGGAGTAGTCAGACTCTAGAGGAGTGATGTGTGACTCATCAGTGCTATACTACACCTTGGTTGAATCATCCCTTCCTTATAACCCTTTTGTGGTGGGATATCTAATTGTCTACTGATGGACTTTGGGTCTCCACTCCAACCTCCCTCATTCATTTCCATATAGTTGTTTGTTTTGGATCATTGGATAAGGGAGGAATTGTTAAGCCTAGAACAAATTCAGGGTGGGTCAAGAGGAAGGTCAGTTGATCAAGCACCATATTGCACCATGGTTTTTGATCCATCATAATCAAGAGTTTGCTATCATCTCTGTCTGAGAGTAAAACTGTTTTAGTCTCTGGTCTGTGACTACAGGGGATCTGCCAGAGGCTTAATCTGACTAGAACTGTGCAGATGGAATTTGGGCTCCCACTGCCTTCCTTAGCCTTCTGCAAATTGGAAGTTCACAATTTAAGCTGTGATACTTTTCCCTTCATCATATTTGGATTTTATCATCATCATCTCTGGATCATACTGGTGTGCTTCTTCCATGAGGACTTCGTTAATGCCTCACTTCGATGGCTGCTTGTTTGAATTCAAGCCTTTAAGACCCAGACAGGTCCAATAGAAACCATCTGCTTTCTTCACCACCTTGTTCTACAGCACCCTTAACATCATTGATCATTTCATGAAGATGAATGAGTATCAGGAAGGGCCATGTTATGCAAACTAATTGTTTGGGGATTTATTGGTGCTAGAATTAAGTGGAACCTCAGAATCCATCTGCTTGTTCACGGAATATGATCAACTATGGTCTACTTTAGCTGTCATCTTATGACAAAAACAAAACAGCAAAAACAACAACCACCCCAAAAAAAAGAAAGAAAGAAAAGCATTGTCAACCATCCCTCTGGGGTGTAATGCAATTTCATTGACAATGTCAATAATTCATCTAATGGCATAGAATTTAAGGGACATTGATGTGAGGAATTTATGCAAATATAGTCTAACTACAAGCTGCAAGTCATGATTTGATGCTTTATAAAGATTGATTTCTTAATTGATTGAGCTCTGTTTCCATTGAGCATGAGAGTTGATGCTATGGGAATTTTTCTGTAACATTTTTTACAAGGGCAGATCCTGTCACATGAATGCAGAAGGAACATTGAGATACTAAATATATGAATGATTCTGAGTCCCCTTTCATTGGACACCCATTAAGCCAGGAGTCTCACCAAAAGCCCAACAGCCTCCAAAATGACCTCCGTTTTCATCTCCAATAATACTATATAAGAGAAAAAACTAAATCTATTGCCATTGTGTTGATTCCAATTCATAATGATCCTATATAGAATTTCCAAGGCTGTAAATCTTTCGGGGAGCAAATCGTCTCGTCTTTCTCTCTTGGAACCGTTGGTTGGTTTGAACTATTGACCTTGTGATTAGTAGCCCAACACCTGATAGCGCCACGAGGGCCCCTCTGTTGATATTTAAAAATTCTCAGTTCACTGCCTTCGAGTCCATCCCAACTCATAACAACCCTACTACTATTTTATTGCAGAACGTATGATTACATTCTTTGTAGTCTTTTGTTTTATCCATTACTGTTATATATGCATTTTGGCACTGTAATTTTTCATTAGATAAAGGTTAGTCCATTTCCCTCACATATTATTTCTATATTAGCATGGGGAAGAAAGTATCCAGCTATTTCTAAAATAAAATTAAATTTGTTCTTTTTTAAAAAAAATCAAATTTAGCATATGTAAGCACAGGTGATAATGCAAGCAAAATAAAAGCCAGTTTTATCGTGTTCTTCTGTGAACCGCTGGAGTGTGTGAAGCATAGTCAGTCTCAGTAAAGGGAAGAGAGGTCTGACTGCCTGGGTGTCCCAAGCTCGTGGATGCTAGCAGGGCCAACTCATGAGGTAAACATGCGAGCTAAGCCAGTGCAAAGGCCTGTGGGGAATGCCTGTCTTCCCCCACCCCCACCCCTCCTAAGGAAAAGAGCACAGGTCAACATCATGGCGGCATTTAGGCCTGGTTTTGTGCTCACCAAGAGCAAAAAATAGCACTAGCAAATGTTTACATCTCCTCTACATTCATTGAGGGGAGGAGATGAATTCACTAAACAAAATTCTATACCAACACCGACCCTGATGTTTCGAATGTATCTGGAGAAATCCACCACATTTCTCTGACCCCACAGACCATTCTTGTCGCCTTGAAAATAAGGATTCTTGATCCTCAGCCCCTTACACTCCAAGGTAAAGGCACAAGACACAAAAGGAGCTTCAGCAGGCAGGTGGGGGCTGCACCAGGTGACACCATCAGAGGGAGTGACACCCAAAGGACTGTCTCTAAAAGTACTGTTTCCGCAGAAATGTACTCTTTTTTATTAGACCATCCTTCTGGTCAGTCACAGCCACTAAAACATTTTCCAGAGGCTCAATTCACATCTCACAGTACGTCTATGAGGCCCAAATAGCCGTGTTAGTTTACTTTGTAACCCTTCTAAGGCACTGTGGTCAGAACTGACTTTCGTATCTAGTTACAAGGATGTTTCACATCACATGGTTTTGTCTGCACGTGCTCCAGAAACATATTATTTTCCTTGAGACTGGCATTTTAAAAATCTATGATCTTTTCCAATATTCTGATGCTTCAGTAGTCCAATATTGTGCTGATTAGTATTTGTGACCCTGTATCAATACTTTTTTGTATCTATCATGTAGTAACTAGAGGAAAAAAGGAGAAAATCTTTTAAAACCTTTCCATTGCTAATAAAATCATAACTCATAATTTTTGAGTCCATGTAGAAAGATTTCACAAAACAATTTTGTTGTTTGTCTGTTACCTACATTTAAGCACTGTAAAACTGTAGGTGTCACATTTTTATTAATGAATCATTTTATTGGGTGCTTATAGCTCTTAAAATGATCCATACATCAATTGTATCAAATACATTTGTACATAAGGGCTCAAGTAGAAAATATTCAGAAATGAATATGACAACATGTGTACAAATATGCTTGATACGAATGATGTGTAGAATAAAATAACTGTAAGAGCCCCCAATAAAATTATTGGGAAAAAAGTACATTTGTACATATGTTGCCATCATCATTTTCTTTTCTTTTTTTTTGGCATAGAACTAGGCAAGATTTTCTTTTTTTTTTTTTTAATCCTTTTATTGGGGGCTCATACAACTTATCACAGTCTATACATGCTTTCATTGTATGTCAAGCACATCTGTACATCCGCTGCCCTCCTCACCCTCTTAACATTTGCTTTCTGTCTAAGCCTTGGCATCAGCTCCTCATTTTTTCCCTTTCCCCTTTCATAAACCCTTGATAATTTATAAGTTATTTTTGCTTTGTCATATCTTACACTGTCCAATATCTCCCTTCACCCACTTCCCCATTGTCTGTACCCCAGGGAGGAGATTATATGTTAATTCTTATCATCGGTTCCCCCTTTCTACCCCACCTTCCCACCACCCTCTCAGTATCATCACTCTCACCATTGATCCTGAAGGGATCATCTGTCCTGGATTCCCTATGTTCAAGTTTAATAATAATGTGACACCTGGATTCCCTATCACTATTATTAATTTGATCATGAGCACGAGTAAGCATCCTATAGGATCTGAGAAGGGAAGAGATGCATGCTGGGGCAGAGGTCATGCAAAGAGACAGACAGCAATGCCACTGTCAGAATCTTCACGTTCCCACCCTCCAATGGTTTAAACCAGACAGTTCTTCCAGAGCAAAAATATTCTGTTTTTGCTTTCTCAGAATTGCTGAGAAATCATAATGAGAGGTTTTCTATTTTGTGCAGGAAAGGGATTCCTCCTATCTTCCGGCCTCTGCAAGATTTCTGTACTCAATGAATTTGCTTCCTTGTCTCATTTCTCTTTCTGCAGGTGATAGAGGGAAAGCTGGCGCCATTCTTGAGCAAGGTCATTAAATTTGCCACCTCCCATGTGTACAGCTGCAGTCTGTGTAGTCAGAAGGGGTTCATCTGCGAAATCTGTAACAATGGAGAGATCCTCTACCCCTTTGAGGATATTTCAACAAGCAGGTACAGAATCTCTTGTCTCACAAAAGAATATCTGAAGGTGTCACATGCAGCTTTATTTGGCAAAGGCAGGCCAACTTTTACTCATGTACTGTCTCTCTTGTCTCTTAGCCTGATTCAGGTCCCCATTATACTTGGAGAATATTCTTTTCCCCTATGGTTTATATGTGACTCCAGCCTTTAGCTCGCTATCTTTTTCCAAAATGAGATAGCATGGTGGAAAAGTAATGTACCCTCGCTCCTCCTTTTCAGCTAACAAACAATGTTCAGATTCATTTTTGGAATGAAAATTGGGAAAGACTTTTCCTCACCTTTTCAGGCCCAAGGGAGAGACAATGGGAAGTGGGCATCACCAAAAAAGTGGTTTAGAGTGGATGGGCCTGTAGGACTAAGACTAGAAAACCCTGGGGACTGCTGTCTGGCTCACCACATACTTGTCTTTACAGATGTACTCCCGTGGGGTGATGAAAGTTTTGAGACCCAAAGGAGAGAAAAATGGGCATTTTGTGGGATTATTCCTCTAACCAAAGTAATATTTGGATATCATCACATCCATTGATTGATGAATCACACACACACACACACACACACACACACACACCCCACATCATTTTAAGAGTTGGGTTTTTACTGTTGATTTTCTTGATTCCCAAAATGACACGTATCGCTTTTCCTTTCATCCCAGAGGCATGCTGGAAATACCCACTGTCCATGTGTGTGTGCACCGGATTCTTTGGGCATGAATGCCACGGCTCATTTCCCAGCCTGCCAGGCTCACTTACACCATGGTTCAGAACAGAAGGGGAGGCACAGAGCCAGGGAGAGTCGGAACATGTCAGAGAGAACGAGGACTTTTGAGTTGACTCAGATATTCTGGCCCCTTTGAAAGCCAAGGGCTATTTTGTAAACATCCAGGAGGTTGGATTGGCGGCACACCTAGAAAACCCGACACATCAGCATGTGCACCCCTCATCAGTCTCGGCTTTCCTTAGTACACGTGCTTGGTCCATGGCTAGAGATGTAGACATGCCTCTTCAAAACACACCCCACACAGCAGCCTGCACACAGATGTCTACCCTAAACTGAAACACAAACCCACTGCCAGGGATTCAATCCAGACTCATGGCGAGCCTAGAGGACCGAGTAAAACTGCTCCCAGGATTTCTGAGACTGTCAGTCTTTGTGGGAGCAGGCAGCCTCATTTTCCTCCTGCACCACAGCTGATGGTCGGAGACGCCATCGTTCTCATTGGCAGCCCAACCCATAACCCACAGAGCCACCAGGATTCCTGAGTTGTTTGAAACTCTTAGAGAGATGGGCCTATAACTTAAGAGGTAAAACTCACATGAGCAAAAGCAAGAATGAAAGAAGGTAGTTAAAAAAATAATATAAACTTTACTCCAATAAATTAGACAAGTTCAATACTATGTACAAATTTCCAGGAAGACAGAAATTATCAAAATTAATTCACAAAGAAATATAAATACATGTAGACCTATAACAAGTTGAAAAATTTAAAATCTTGATTAAATTTAAAATATTTCAATTTAAACTAATTTTTTAAATTTTCCTATAAAGAAAGATACAGGTCCGATAGCTTCACTAGAGAAGTCTGTTGACTATTTTAAGAAAGTACACCAATTTTTCAAACTTTTTCAGAAAATTCAAGAATTGGGAACACTTCTCAAATCATTATATGAATCAGTACTACCCATACATCAAAGCCAGATACAAGAACAAGAAAACCACAAACTAATATCCTTATCAGCAAAGACACAAAAATCTGTAAATATTAGGAAACCAATTCAGCCACAGATAAAATTATTATATATCCTGACCAAGTAAGACTTATCAGTTAGTTTAGCATGCAAAAAGTAATCAATATGATACACTATTAATAAAACAGAGACAAAGCTCAACAGTTATCTAAAAGATACATTTGACACAATTTTTAATTATATGAATAACAGTGAGTACAAGGAAGAAAACGTTCTAGAACTAATTGTTGATATTATTGAACTATTTGGTTTTTGTTTGTTTGTTTGTGTTTTTGCGGGCATCACTGCCTCTGCTGGTCGTGGACGCTACTCAGTGCTACTCCGGAGAGCCACCGCTGGATTTGAACCGCAAAGCTCATGGGCTGCTGTCCCACACTCAACCACTTATGCCACCAGGGCTCAGCCCAATATTATTGAACTATTTAATTGTATGATATTTGTTAAAAACAAAAGAGCCTTTGACCAAATTCCAACACCATTCATGAACTAAAGCCTTTTAATAATGAGAAATAAAAGGAAACTTCCTCAAACCTGAGAGAGGCTATTTACCAAAAACCTACAGCCAGCATCACACGTGATGGTGAAAGACTGAATGTTTTCTCCATGAAGTAGGAACAAGGTAAATATATCTATTCTTGCTTTTCTTTGACATGATGGAATTTCTAAGCAGTAAATAGGTTAGAAAGTGAAAGTAAAGGCACTCTGATCCAACCAGAAGTATAAAATTCCAGCTGAACCCTGGTGGCGCAGTGGTTGTGAGACTGCGACTCACAGATTGACGGTTCAAATCCAGCAGCAGCTCTCCAGGAGCAAGTTTGGGCTTCCTACTCCCACCAGGGCAGTAATGCAGAATACACACACACACACACACACACATCACAGATCACACAATCTTTTATGTTGAAATCCTAAGGAGCCAACACCCGAAAAAGGAAACTATTGACCAGCATCAATCGCTGCTCAAGCATTAAACACAGCCTAGTTACTAGGCAGAAAACCTCAAGTGAAAAAGACCTCCATTCTTATTACCTGAAACAGAATGTCTAGTTTTCAACCAAAAAATGCTGAGGCATGCTAAAGGCAAAAAAGAAAAACACAGTCTGAAAAGAAAAAGCAAACATAAGAACCAGACCTAGATAGGACACAAATTCTAGAATTATTTTAAAAAATTAAAATAATTTTCATTTAAATATTGAAGACTCAGAAAGTACCAAGCAGAGCAATATCAAAAAATCTTTATTTGGGCATATCATATTCAAATTGCAGCAGATCCAGAGTAACTAAATGAACTTGAAATTGATTTTAGATTCTAATATAAAGCACAAAATCTAAAATTGCTAAAAATAATCTAGATTGAAATCTAATGGATTTTTATTTGATGATAAAATGTTTTTGCTTTGTTTCTTTTTTTTAGAATTGTGGTCAAATATATTTGGCATGAAATTTGCTGTTTTAACCATTAATAAGTATACAATTCACTTGAATTAATTATATTGTGCAACAATTACCATGTTTGTTTAGTTTGTTTGTTTACTCCATTCCCAAACAGAAATGCTGTATCCATTAAGTAATCACTCCTACTTTTGACCCGTTCCAGCCCCTGAGAACATCAAATCTGCTATAAAATTTCTATTCTAGCTATTACATAAGAATCAAACAAAATTTCTTCATTTATGCCTGACTTATTTCAGATAGTTTGATGTTTTTGTAGTTCAATCATGTTGTTGTATAAATTAAATTTCCATTCCTCTTTATGGTCCATTGTATGTATATATCCAATTTTGTTTATTCATCTACTGATAGACACTGAGTTTTTTTACTTTTTTGATTATTGTGAATAATGCTCCAATGAATTTGGTGTTCAGATGCCTGTTTAAACCCTGGTTTACAATTGTTTGGACTATATACATAGAAATTACTGGGTTTGTGATACGTTTTTAAATACACCATGAAACCCCAATCTAAGAATGAGAAATAATGATAAATTGAATTTTATTAAGATTGGAAATTTCCATTCACTTTAGCTATTCTATACTCAAGAGCAAGTTTTAGACTTGGTCATTTCTTTCTTTCCTCTCTTTTTAATGAACTTTTGCTTTCTTCATGTATGATGTTCTTGATGATGTCATTTAGTCTTTGGTCATTAGTGTCACATCTGCTTTTGAGATAGCCTCTAAATTCAGGTGGGGTAAATTCAAAGTTATATTTGGGCTCTTGTTTACATTTTCTTTGACTTTTACCTGAACTTGCATCTAAATAATTGGAAGTCTGTTCCATAGTTGACCCTGTTCTTGTTATGACTGATGATAGTGACCTTCTCCATTATCTCTTCTCACAGACATAATCAGTTTGATTGCTTAGTATTCCGTCTGGCAAGATGCATCTAAACAGTTGTCATTTATGTTGTTGAAAAGATATTAGCAATGAAGAAGTGATAGGTCTTGCAAAATCCTACCATGTGGTTTCCAGTTTCATTTCCGTGACCATATTTTCCAACTATTCCTCTTTGCATCCAACTTTCTAATTCTAATCACCAGTAATTAAAAATGCATCTTGATTGCATGTTTGATCAATTTCAGATTGAAGAAATTGGTAATATTCTTCATCAATTTGAATAACGGGTATTACCTGGTCTTCACTGTAGGCATATAGATGCTATCCTAACACAGACAACACTATACTTCTATGTAAATCTTAGAATGGTCTTTTCGATGATAAAATACAATGCCAGGCTGAGCCTCAGTGGTATAAGTGGTTGAGTGCAGGACTGCAGCCCAAGACTTGGAAGTTCAAATCCAGCGGCGGATCTCAGGAGCAGCGCTGGATAGCTCCCATGACCACTAGAGAGCAGTGATTTCCACTCCCGCCCACCCCCCCAAAAAAAATGCAATGCCATTCCTCTTGATTTTGTCATTTCTGGAACAGTAGTCCATATGATTGTCCAATTCGAAATAGCCAATAACTGCCCATTTCAGCTCCTGAATGCTTAGGATCATGATCTTTATCATTCCACTTTGTTTCTGGTCACTTCTAATTTGCCTACATTCATGCTTTGCATGCTCAATGTTCTGATTATTAATCGGTGTATTTGACTGTTTCTTCTCAAATTGAGTAATAACAATGAAGGCCCAGAAATTTTTGCCCACCCACCTCACTAAAGCTGACTCTCTTTTGAGGAGCCAGGTTTTTTCCAGGAGTGCTTGAGTATCGTCCAACCTGAAGAGCTCATCTTCTGGCATTCTCTCAGACAACGTCATGGGGCTCTGCAGAAAGGTTTTCAGGGTTAGTCCCTCCAAAGTGAACTGCCTATTTCTTCAGCCTAATTTGATCTGAGTCCAAAACTTCCATTGAAGCTTGTTCTCCATGGATGATCCTGTTGGAATTTGAAATTCTGACTGCATAACTTCCAGCATCACAGCAACATGCATGTCACCACACTTTGACAGACTGACCCACCTATTAGAATGACTAAAATGGGAAGGAGGATGGGAGATAGGACAATACTAAAAGCTGGTGAGAATACCGAGCAATTCACTCATGGTAGGAATATAAATTGATACCATCCCTTTGGAAACTTGGCATTGTTTGTTTGTTTGTTTGACAAAGCTCCTGGGCCAGTAAAGATTTACAGCCTTGGAAATCCTGGGGAGTAGAACTACTTGTCTTGTAGGGTGACTATCAATTGGAGTAGACTCAATGGTTAAGGTAACTGATTCTAGGCAGAAGAACTGGATGTTCACAAACAACGTGAACACATTGATGGGTTCCCAAGGACCCTTACTCAGCAGAAAAGAATGTGTAGCTGTTTAAGATCCTCTTGTCTTTCCCTTGGTCAGATGTGGTTCTCTAAGCTTGTCTGAGTCAGAAGCCCTGACCAGACGTCTTGGAATTCCAAGTTGATGAGACTTTTTAAGAACCCATTAAGCTCTCTCTTTGTGTTCAATTTCTAGTTAAATACTAGGAGAAGTTTATATAAGTCCCTGGGAAATGATGGGGTCCCTGGGTAGTGCAAGCAACTAAGCACTCAGTCACTAACCAAAAAGTTAGTCATTGGAACCCACTCAGAACCACCTTAGAGGGCAGGCCTTGGCAATTTGCTTCTGAAAGGGCTCAGCCTTGAAAAGCCCATGGAGCAGTTCTACTGTGCACCCTCAGATGACCTCTTACTCAGTGAAACAAAATGCTACCCACTCTTGCACCATCCCATTCCGATCCATAAGGTTCTTACTGGTTAATTTTTGGAATTTGGTTGCCAAGCGTTTCTTCCTAGTCTGCTTAATCCGAAGTTCTGGTGAAACTTACTGAGCATCATAGCAAGCTGCAAACCCCCACTGACAGATGGACAGTGGCTGCACATGAAGTGACTTGACTGGAAATTGCTTCAGTTCCACACATGACAGAAAATTGTGAGGACCCATGTAATCCGGTTTCAGAATGCCAAACCCAGCTTGTAATATTTTAGCTTCTCCTTCCTTCAGAAAATAGTATGGAAAGTTTTACCTTGAGCTATTGTTTCCTCTCAAACACAAATTAAATACTTCTTTCTCCTTAGCCTAAACACTAATATCTAAATTGAAGTGTTTTAAATATAATAGGAATGCCCTAAATCACAAAACAGCTTTACTGAAGCCTAATTCATAAGAACTGAAGAAAGAAGTTCAAGCTAGCCTAAAAACATTAACCAACAACAAGACTCTAGGAATTGATAGAATGCTTATTGAAATGTTTCAACTAGGTGGTAAAGAAATGGAAGCACTCACTAGTCTATGCCAGAAAATTTAGAAGAAAGTTATTTGGACAAGTGACTAGAGGACATCCAGATTTGTATCCATTCTAAAGAAAGGTGATCCAACAGAATGCTTAAAATTTACAGCATTATCATTAATGTCACATGCAAGTGAAATTTTGCTGAAGGTCATCTAACAATGATTATTGCAGTAGATTGACAGGGAGCTACCAGCGGTCCAGGCAAGATTCAAAACAGAACATGGGACAAAGGATTTCATTGCTGATATCAGAAGGATCTTGGCTGAAAGTAGAATACCTGAAAGATGTTATTTTGTGTTTTGTTCACTTTGCAAAGGCATTCAACTGTGTGGATCATAACAACCTGGGGATAACCTTGAGAAGAATGGGAATTCCAGAACAATTCATTGTATTTATGAGGGATCCATATATGGATCATGAGGCAGAATGAGGAGATGCTGCGTGATTTAAAATCAGGAAAGGTGTGTAGCACCTTTGTTGTATCCTCTCATCACACTATTCAGTCGGTATGCTGAGCACATCATCAGAGGAGCTGGATTCTGTGACGAAGAATGCCGCATCAGGAAGGTTTATGAAGCGCCTTTGATATGCAGATGATACAACCTTGCCTACTGAAAGCGTGGAGGGCTTGAAGCACTTACTGATGAAGACCAAAGATCATAACTTTCAGTATTGATTACATCTGAAGATACAGCTTCAAATGAAAAGCAAAATTAGAAACTAGGACAAATTTAAGATGGCTCATAAACAAGCTCAAATGATAAAGTGCTAAATTTTTAAAAATCATTTTGTTTATTGATTGTCCTGTGGTAAATACTTTTAAAAAAATCATTTTATTGGGAGCTCACACAGCTCTTATCACAATACATATATACATCCATTGTGTCAAACACATTTGTACAATTGTTGTCATCATTTTCAAAACATTTTTTTCTACTTGAGCCCTTGGTATCAGCTCCTCATTTTTCTTCTCCCTCCCTCATGAACCCTGATAATTTATAAATTATTACTATATTTTATTACTTATTATATTATGTTATGTTATATTCATGCCTTAAACTGACCAGTGTCTCCCTTCACGTACTTTTCTGTTGTCCATTCCCCAGGGAAGGGATATATGTAGATCGTTGTGATTGGTTCCCCCTTTCTACCCCCACCTTCTCCTCCTGGTATCTCTATTCTTATTATTAGTCCTGAGGGGTTTATCATGGATTCCCTGTGTTTCCAGCTCTTATCTTACCAGTGTACATGCTCTGGTTTAGCTGTAAGATGGAATTGGGATCATGATAGTGGGGGCAGGGAGAAAGCATTAAAGAACCAGAGGAAAATTGTATGTTTCATTAGTACTATACTGTACCCCGACTGGCTTGTCTCTTCCTGTGACCCTTCTGTAAGGGGATGTCCAATTGTTTACAGATGAGTTTTGGGTCTCCACTCTGTACTCCCCTTCATTCACATTAATGTGAAATTTTGTTCTGGGTCTTTGATGCCTGATACCTAATCCCATCGACACCTCATGATCACACAGACTGGTGTGCTTCTTCCATGTGGACTTTGTGGCTTCTCAGCTAGATGGCTGCTGGTTTGTCTTCAAGCCTTTAACACTCCAGATAATATCTTTTGATAGCTAGGCACCATCAGCTTTCTTCACATTTGAGGATGCTAAATTTTAACCTAACTGTGCCTGCACTAGTCTACCTTCAAATGCATTCTGCATGATAGCAAGGCTCTTCTCACCCCTGGTCAGAAGGGATTCACTAGAGGGGCTTCTCCACTTTTTTTAAAAAACTGAAACAACTTTAAAATGGCTCTAAGGGCAAATCAAATTATAAGATATACATTTTAACGTAACTACATCTGCCATAATCGACTTCACAATGCCCTCTGTCTGATAACAAGGCTATTCACCCCCCCTCAGAGCCCTAACTTTTAAGAATTGTAAGTCAAATCACAAGGTTAATTTGCTGCAAGACTTGAGGGAAATGTGAATATAAAATAAATTAGGAATAAAGAAATATAAAACAACCATATAAAAGCAAAAGAGGAGTCAGCTAAATTCATAAAATGAATCTGACCCTAGATCTAGAAAAAAATTCACATTATCCTTCTACCTAGCTTTCCTGCTGGCATTGTCTCTATTACTCCATCTTCTCTTGTTCTTATGAACACGCTCCTAATGCTGCTAAAGAGATGACCCTGCTTTCAGCATTGCCAGGAAGATGCCATTCTTGAATCTTGAAATGCTTCTTGATGGCATGTACCTAAACACTTCATCTTAAAAGCACGCACGCTGCATTTTAACATGAGCCTCTCAGAGGAAACCAGCTAGCAAAACCCAGTTCCATCCTTCCTGCCTTAGTTCATTGACTTTATTGTTTTGGTTGTTGTTGCTATTTTAACATGCTACACAAACCATCCCCACACTTTGTCCAAAATGGAAAACTGCAATTGGAGCTTGTCTGCGCTTTCTGTCATTCTCAGCTGAATTTAGATAGCAGGGTACTGAATACAAAACTGTCACACTCATAAGAGAAATTAAGTTCTCATATGTGCTAGGCATGACATTGATGAGTCAGGAAAGCATTTTGCTCCATGAATTAAGCCAGGCACAAAAGGACATAGTCTGTCGGATCCCACTGAAGTGAAATCTATAAAATAGGCAAAGGCTAGGGACAGAGGAGACGAGTGGTTGCCAGGGGTTTGGGCAGGTTAGGAAGGTACTACTTAATGGGAACCGAGTTGCAGCTTGGAATGATGAAAAGGTTTGGAAAATACGTTGTGGTAATAATTGCATTAAAATAAGATGAGCATATGTCTGCTGTACATACAGTCAACGTTCTATAGAGATTTATTTTTTTGCTGCAGCTTTTCCAAGTATATTTGCTTCCATCTGGATACTGACAAAGCTTTTTAAATAACTCACTGCCATGGAGTTTCTTGCAACACACAGCACCCCAATATAGAATGCCCTAGTGAGTTTGAATGGCCAATCTTTTGGTTAGCAGTCCAATAGTTACTCAACAGTGCTGCTGGGGCTTTTATTAAGAAAATAAAGTGGTTAGTTAAAAGAAAATACTTGCAAAGATGGAGATGCATAGTAAAAGCTGGAAGTGGTAGCCAGGCAAAAAAGGACAAAGCCTGTAGGACTACCTACAGCAATCAGGTATTTCCATGGTGGAATATCGGCCTGTCCCAGTCAGCAGCATCAACCTGCTGTAGAAAAGGCAGTCCAGGCACTGTGGTTCCTGGCTTAGTGGTTCCTCTTCTCAATGGAGCATTTGTCTTATAAAGTGACGCTCTGGGGTTTGGGGTGGGGGCACTTGGGCAGCACTTGCCAGTTTTCCTTTGCGTTTGGTTAGTTGACCACTCCTTCCTGTCCTCGGAAGGATAACTGTTTGACTCCAGACATTGCCTGTAGCAACCAGATTCTTGCCGGTTGCACAAAAACATCTAGACCTCTCGCTGAAGAACAAAAACAGTCACCTCCTGGGAAGGGCCCTAGCCACTGAGTTTCTAACAGAGCCTAGCCTGTGGTTTTTCATCTCTTCAGTCCATTTTGTCAGGTTAACATACAAAAGAAGAAGGCCACGCAGAGGGCCTCGTGCAAGCCCCATCTGGCTGAACTCCAGAGATGTCTGACTAGTGCTGAAGGACACACTTGACCTTTTGAATTGGTCTTTGTCCTTTTGCATTTCATTGCGATTCGCAGCACCCAACCCCTGACGACCTGAACTTGTTGGGGCATGGACTTTTTTCTTTACCTTGGCAGTGTCTGCCTTTCTGATGCTTCATGTACACACAAAGCTTCAAATGGGTAATTGTAGTCAAGCCCTATAAAGATGTCTTCAAAAAGAGAAAAGGGCCCGCTGTATTATAAAGCGTAGAATTATCTCTTCCCTAAGGAGATGCTGAAACACGTGTGTTTCTCTCAGCATGATTCCAGCAGCCCAGTAAGCACTGTTCTCTGTTCCCCTGCTTCCCTTGGGCAGCCTGTCCTAACATGGGTCTTGGGGAAAGGCTGACTGTGGGCGCTTCCTGGCCTAAAGTTACCACTTACTTAGAGATCACCGACTGACGCAGAAAATCATCCAATCCCATCCACCTTTCAAAAGCTCCACTCTCTTCTCTTGGGAGCCAGTAGAAGTTTTTCATTTTTGGAAGGAGAATTCTGTATGTAGGACAGGATAGAATCAATCTCTCTTCTCTCTTCTCTCTTCCCTCTTCTCTCTTCTTTCTCTCTCTCTCTCTCTCTCTCTCTCTCTCTCTCTCTCTCTCTCTCTCTCAAGAAGGGAAAGAGAAATCAAACTGCAGGAGAGGAGAGAGGCCCTGCGCAGAAGCTGCTCCTATCTAGCCAGCTGTGGTCTGCATCTGTCCTTGCACGAGGAGGGTGAATACCTGGATTATGCCCTCATCTGGACTGAAATACACATACATTACATACCCTCTCCGCACTAATCAGCCTGACACATTCCTTTGTTGGTAAATGGTTCCAAAACAAACAGTGTCAGTGCACCTAATTAGCAGGTCTGTGGGCTGCGCTTGGCAGTCTTATTACATCCTGTTCAACAATGGAGAACAGCAGCATTGGCTAGGCCAGGCTTAAGGGAGGGCACAGCTTCCCCCAATGTATATACTCCTTTTTTAATGGTATTTCCTTTCTGTGGCTTTTCTTGGGAAGCAGCCACTCAGTGAGTATTGTAATGAGGTGTGGGATCCTAGAACCAGCTGGAGGAAATGTGGGCTCCTCTTCATAGGTACCTTTCTAAGCGCCTCTGTCTGCCTGCTGCTCTCCCCTCGCTCTGTACAGACGAGAAGCATGTGGAGGAATGTTCCTGATGGCTCTGAAGATGGAGGTTGAGACTCCACCTGTGCTTAGCATGACAAGCTAGCAGGTTGAAGGTGAAGACCATCTAAACACTTGGGGGCTGGCCAGAGGAAAGCCCAGAGAGCTCGCATACTTTGGAAGTGGCAGGAGCTGAGTGGTGACTTTCCAAGATGGGACACCGCTCTTCTTGGGCCATGTCACTACTCTTGGGCCTCTTTCATGCATGTGTTGTTATCAGGGAAGGTTTTCCTGGCAAAACACTCTTAAGCACCATGCTAGTAATTTTGATTTTTAAACTTTGGTCAAAGAATAACTGGAGAGAGAACTTTCACCTTGTCCTGGTGGCTTCGGTATTCACATGTCACTATCTTTCAGAATGTTGGCTTTACAGACAAGGCTTTTGTGAAACCCTTTGTGCCAGTTCATTAAGTCACTCGATAAACCCATAGCATTCATTAACACAGTCCTGGCTGTGGGAGTTGTTTGGGGAGTCCACTTAGTTACTGCAATACGTGATTGTCATCTATAGCTATATGCATTTCTTCCCAAGCTTATAGTCCGGTGCCTGGTTAATGTTGTCTTCACTGTCTGACATGGCCCACCATTTCAGACAACCTTGTTTGTTTGTTGAGAGAAGATCATGATTTGACTTGTACTCTTCTTTTCTAATATATAGCCAACTGGTGAACATTAAAGGAAATTTGAAATGTACACAGCGTTTAGAGGAAAGTGTTTCACAATGTATCCTTGAGGGAGTAACCCCCCAAAATGAACACCCCCCAACTTATGTACCTAATTATTTTTACAAGGCAATCCTATCACCTTAAAAGTACTCTTCATTACACTTAATGCATTTATCAAATCTGCAATTCCCTTCTTGGAAACATTTTCATACTCCTCTGTTTGGATGGCTGACAGCGTTTGCTTCATTTTTTCTTCACTTCTTCTATGCCCTCAAATCACTATCTTTTCAAGTTCTCAGTGAGATCCAGTGCATGGGGCAAGAAAGGAATAGTGAGTTTTTTCCCCAAGCTGGTGCACTGAGACAGCTGTGTGAGCAGGTGCATTGTTGTCGTGACAAAACCAGTTTCCCCGTCTGCCACAAATCAGGCCATTTTATAGCACATTGTTAGCTATCTTTTCAGAACCTCTAAATAGAAAGTTTGATTAATAGTCTGAATAAACTCCAAATGCACTAGTTGACATTTTTGTCCATCGGGAAGTTGAAGGACATCCAGAAGGAAGATTGTCACCAGTTGACACTTTGTCTTTTCTGAAATGAGAAAACCACTCATACACTTGAGTTTTTCCCATAGTGCTGACCTTGTAAGCTGTGTTCAACATCACACAGTGTCTGCAGCATTTTTCCTGAGCAGGAAACAAAATTTCACAGCCACATATTTCTCTCTTAAATCAGCCATCACATAAAATGAGATTCGACCAAAACTGCTTTTACGAAAAAATTCACTGTGATCAGAGAGAATCTTCCCAGGTGATGCCACAGGGTGCACTAACTCAGAGCAAGTTGCTGGATGCTTTGCTCACGTGGGGGTGGGGGGTGGGGGGGGTGCTATCAAATTTTCTAGTGGAGCTTTTTTCCTTTGTGTGTGTGTATTGGGGGGAGGGTGGTGTAATGTGCTTTAATCATATTATGATCACATTGAATACATTATTGTATTCTGAGTTTTTGTATCACACATGACATCAGAATCAGGAAAACAGTTAAATTAAACCTATCAAATCTAAGCATTGGGTATTGCATGGGAAAAGAAGTTTGTTTTTTTTTTATTGGTCCTAAAATCATTGAGATCATTTAGTAATTAGTGGTACCTTATCCACACAAAGGTCACTGGACTGGGAATAAAGCAGATGATGTGTCATTCCCACTAGGCCTCTCTCTCTCTGAATGAACTTTGACAAGTTGCCATCTCTTGACACTTACCTGCCAAGCACATGACCCTGTTCTTTTTTTTGGGGGGGTGGGGGGGGCATCACTGCTCTCCGGTGGTGGGAATAGGAGGCCCAGCCCCACTGCTGGAATTGAACCTCCATCCCAGTGGACCGCAGTCCCGTGCACAACCACTACGCCACCGGGGCTCAGCCCTCACATGACCCTGTTCTAAGAAGGCTCCATAGCTTAGCATTTTGTCCCATTGATAGTTTATGCTGGGATGTTTTCAGTGAAGTGACCAGAGCTTGCTGTGCTTTACAGAAACCAAATGGGACACAAATTCAAATAGCTCTTTGAGGAAATGCTCTTTCCTCTTTTACTGACTGCTCAAGAACAACACATAGCGAATGCTCATTATACACTTTATAAATGAATGGATGGACAACAGTTTCCTTAACTTTTCTATTGTTACTGTAATATATATCATTAAGCTAATTTCAGAAATACTATTAAGTAGATGTTACTATTTAATATGTATGTGGCTATATTGAATAATGGCATCCTATCATGTATATTATGGACAAATGTGTTTTACTATGCTAATAGAGACTTTACTGTCAGATAAAATAAAAAAGATGAGCTTTGTGAAGCTACTTGGATAATTTCACTTTTGGAACAATTGTGAGGTGATTTGGAGTGTGTGGCTTTTTCTTCCCCTAGGGACTGTAAATAAACATCCTGAATACAGAGTAAGAAGAGAAGGCATATTTGCCTTTCCATGCTCTCTCTATATATATGTGTGTGTGTGTGTGTGTGTGTGTGTATGTATGTATACACACACATATCCATATATATGACTTTTCAGACTAAGCAGTGTGTTCTGAAATGAACCACTTTATGCTTTAGAATTATAAAAGGTGGGGCTGAGCCCCGGTGGTGTAGTGGTTGTGCGCGGGACTGCGGGCCACTGGGACAGAGGTTCAATTCCAGCAGTGGGGCTGGGCCTCCTACTCCCACCGCCGGAGAGCAGTGATGCCCCCCCCCCAAAAAAAAATTATAAAAGGTAAAATAATAGTCTCTTGACTTTGTGAGAATAGGATTACAAAACTTCGGCACTTCTCCCATCAATCTCATGAGAGAAGGACAGTTAGCAATATCTTTTAGAAAATACATCTTGGTTTGATTTCAGTATCCAGCGTAACTTACCCATCCTTACTCAGCCCCTTTAGAATTTGCACTTGAAGCGTCTGCACTTACCATTCACAAGCATTTTTGTCCCTCAAGCTTTCAAGCCACTTGAACAGAGAAAGATGCAGTCAAGAGAAGCTCATGCCCTATTTACAAAAGTTGCCACTTGGACCAGAGTGTAGAGCCTGTCCCTTGACTGGGGGTCCTAGCTGTCATCTGCTCATCACTCACACTCCTACCTCCCACACCCCCACAAGCACCTTATCCTCTTAGAGGCCACCTTCTGGCTCAACACATCTCAGTACCCTGCAAGAGAGTCGGGGGGTTGCTTCTGAATGCAGGACCCCTTCTGCCTCGCCCTGTCATCAGAGCACAGACCTCTGCATCTGGGGGACTCGCAAACAGTTTCAGATGAGGAAAAGACCCACCCTAACTATCTCTCTTTATTCTCATTGCCGGGGAGGGGCATTAACCAAAAGTACTAGGAAGAGTTATGTAATCCTTTATTGATAAAGGAAGAAAGGTGAAACTTTCTGCTCCTGTAAAGAGTCAGTCTCGAACAGCCCTACCCTGTCCTGTAGGGTCCCTAGAGTTAGAATTGAAGTGAGTTTTTTTGTTTGTTTGTTTTTAGTGATATAACAGGGAACAATGGCATTAAAAGTAATTCTTGTGGATGACAGGAATGAATAGCATAATAAACTAACTTGCAAATATTTGCGTAGTGATTGCAAGAATGGACCCTGGAAGCCAGTGGAATCGCTTAACCTGAAGGGTGTGGTTTGGCCTTGAGAACTGAGAGGTCAGAGTCTCTTAGCAGCCTTTCCTTAAGAGGGGCGTGAACACACTTACTATAAAAGAATGTTTTTCAGAGAAAAACCTCCTAGCCAGTGGAGAAATAGGACTTTTAAATGGAAAGACTTAACAAGGGAAAACAACATGCATCAAGGATCAGAAAAAAAGTCTTCAGAGTCAAGAATGAAAAGAGACAACAAATTTTTCTCTGCCATGGGGGAAGGACGATGGGCCTGGAAAGAAGAGCCCAGTAAGGCTTAAATAACCCGTGAGGGAAGCATGGTTTTCATGTATTGCCTGAGAGAGGCGAGAGCCCCGGGGGTTAGAGGTCAAGATGTTGTAAATGTCAAAGCAGCAGACAAGAAAGATGCGAGGAAAGCCTCCGAATTAGAGAAAGAGAAAAAAAACTTACAAGTCAATTGTGACACATTAAGACCCTCTGAGACAGAGTAAAACTATCCTTCTGGGTTTTCAAGTCTGTAAATCTTTTCTGGAGTAGAAAGCCTCATCCTTCTCTTATGGAGTGGCTGGTGTTTTCGAACTGATGGCCTTGCAATTAGCAGCTCAGTGAATAGCCCACAACCCATAAGGGCTCCCCATTCAGGGATTCTGACACTCTGTAGAATTTACGGGCGCAGGCAGCCTCACCTTTCTCTTGAAGAGTAGTTGGTAGGTTTGAACAGCCAACCCTTCGATTAGCAGTCCAATGCTTACCCTTTGTGTTAGTCCGGGTAGACTAGAGAAACAAATTCATAAGCATGCATATGCATATAAGGGAGAGGTTTATATACAAGAGGAATGGAACATTGAGAAAGCTTCCCCACCCAGTCCCGTCCAAGCCCACAAGTCTGATATTAGCCCATATGTCCGACACCAGTCTATAAAGTCATCTTCGGATTTATGCAGCCCATGTAATCACACCAGGACAATCATAGGCCAGTGGGTGCAGAGTCTTGTGTATCCAGTGATGGTAGAAGCATCTCAGTGCTGGCAGGGCCCTCTCTGTGGCTTCTCAAGCATCTCACCCCTGGCAGGAGACTCTATGTGGCTTTTCTGGCTTCACAGGTTGGTTCCATCAGGGTAAGCCCATGTGACTCCTCCGGAATGTCTCACAGGGAGTCAGCCTTGTGTTTTGTCAGTAGAGTGTCTCCAAGGGGAAAATATGGCCGGTCTTCCCAGAATTCTTAAGAGAAAGCCATGCTCACACAGAGATCTGGTTATCTCCAGATTGACAGGCCAGACTCCCCCCGCTACACTCTTTTATTTGGGGGGGGGGGCATCACTGCCCTCTGGTGGTAGTGGGAGGCCCATCCTTGCTCCTGGAGAGCTGCTGCTGGATTTGAACCGCCAAACCAGTGGGCCACAGTCCTGCACTCAACCACTACACCACCGGGACTCAGCCCTACCCGTACACTCTTAATCCTCAAATTGACACCAGATTAAGTGACTGCCACATACTTAATACTTAGAACTTCTTAAAACTTAGAAAGTACAATCCTCTGCTCAGTTCTCACCCCGCTCTACCCTTCAAAATATGTTTTTACAGAGGGGTCTGGAAAACTTACTCAGACTATCACCCCAAACAATGAAAAAAAGGAGGGGGCACTTAGCCCAGCACACTGCTAACCATAACCATGCCAGACTCCCCAGTAAGTGATTCACGTTGCTCTTTTTGAGCTTCATTTGCTGAAATACTAGCCTTTGACTGTGGTCCTGTCTTAGGAGTATACATGAAGTTGAAAGGAACAGAACGTTTAGTAACTCCAGGATATATTGCTCAAAAAAACAAAAAAAAAGATTGTCACTTCCAACTTTTATTAATATTTGGGTATATCAAAAGTTCCAAATAATCTTGTCCCTTACTGAACGAGATTGCTAGGCCACGTGTGACTATTCTAGTCGCCTTCCCTCATTTGATGTTAATGGAGAGCAGATTCAAAACACTGCTGTCCTATTTTCCAAGGCAACACAGGCCTGATTCATGCAAACTTAGAGTTTACTGTAGTATTAAAAGTTATTAAGCAGTTGGACCATGTTTTCTCATTTTATAGATGCGTACACAATCAGCCTACTAAGTGTAGTCTACGTAGGCTACCCCTACTAGGCTCGTTTCTCTAGAGAACCAAAACCAGTGGTGTGTGTGCTATACTTATTAGAGGGGAGAAAGCATTGTCTCAAGGAAATGGCTCCTGCAGTGTTGGAGGCTGGCAAGTCCCAAATCAGAAGATTAGGCATCTGGCTGGAGGCTTCTCCTTTCTCCCTTGGTGGTGAGGACGGAGGACTCCCCATCCACAGGACAGATAACAGACTCTTGGCTTGTGTCCCAAGAACTGCAGGTCAGATGACGACGATTACCACGACCCAGATACAGAATCTGGAGCAGGCATAAACCGATACAGCCACACCTTCGTGAAAACTCCTCCTGCTTTAGATATGGAGGGTGAGGGGTGAAAGTATGATTTGAAGAAGGATGAGACTTGAGTAAAGGCACAACTCTCAAAGGGTGGGATACAATCCCACCCTAATCCTGCTTCATTCACATATTTGGAAGCATTGGAAGAAAGGCCTGGTGATCTACTGTCAGAAACTCAGTCCCTGAAAATCCTGTAGAGTGCAGTGCTTCACACAGGTTCCCCTCTTCCCAGCAACTGGGCTTTTCTGCTTGGTCGTTCTTTCGCATGGAAAGTCATGACAGGATAAAGATAGCGTGGCAAATTAATGAAACAAAAGATAGACTATTTAGGCTGAGCCCCGGAGGCGTAGTGGTTGCGCACGGGACTGGGATGGAGGTTTGATTCCAGCTCTACAGGGCCAAAGGCTGGGTCTCCTACTCCCACCACCGGAGGGCAGTGATGCTCTAAAAAAAAAAAAAAAAAGATAGGCTATTCAATCAAAGAAACTGAGAACTAGCTAATTGGTTAGAGGGAGTGGGTTTCACCATGTTCCTTACACCAAGATAAAATCTAGGTGAATCAAGGACTTTAATGTGAGTTACAAAACTTACATGGAAGAACTGTTGCTGACTCCCTTAAACATGATAAATACTTAAAATCCCATAAGTGACCCCAGTCACAGACAGAAAACTGGGTGAAATATTTCCAATGCATATGACAAAGAACTAATTTCCATAATCTACAAAACACTTTTAAGCTCAGTGAGTAAACATCCCAGTCACAATATAAAAGTAGTAAAAGACCTGAACCAATGTCTGAGAAATTATACAAATTACCAATAAACACATAAACAACTCAATATTATTTATAATTAAAGAAAGAAAATAAAGTGAAATCTTAACCTAGTAGAAATAATATATTAACAGATGCTATATGTAAAGCCCTCTATGGATCCAGTTCAAGCGCAACAGCCACTCCTGATGAAAAAGAAGAGGGGGCTGAGCCCCGGTGGCATAGTGGTTGTGTGTGGAACTGCAGTCCACTGGGTTGGCAGTTCAAATCCAGCAGCAACTCTCCAGGAGCAAGGCTGGGTCCTTACTCCCACCCCCCCCCAAAAAAAAAGAAGGATAGAGGAGGCTGTCTGTGCCCAGAAGACAGTATGGAGCAGTTCTGCACTCTCTGTGCATTGCAGTGGAATTGACTTGATGGCAGAGTTTATATAAAGACATCAGTTATCACTGCTTCCATTTTACAACGTGATAGTTTTATTTTAAGTACAATGGGTCTTTTATTCCAATGTCTTTTGCCTCCTAAATTTTGACATAAAATTACTTACCTAGCCCTAAGCAACTGAAGTCATTTTTGCTGACCATGAAACCTAAATAGGCTTATGGGTTTGTTGTTGTTTGGGCATATTTTAATGGCCCCATGCTTGAAAACTTGTTTGGCTTTATTTTGTGTCGAGCACTCCGAGGAATTGGAATATAGGATATTCAATAAAAGTGAGTGTTATTCAGAGTCTTAGATAGATTTCATCCTTATAAAGTGTTGTTTCTTTTAAAGAGGAGTACTTCAGAAACGTGACAGTTCTCATTTGCTGTTTTAGATAAAAGATGAACTAAGGAATCCATGAAAATGCAGGTACAAAAGAAAAAAAAGAAAATGCAGGTATATATATAAGTCAACCTGATTGTTGTGACTCTGCAGTGGTCTAATCATATTCTCATATCCACTGCCATTACCTCAGCTATAGTGAGGCATTTCTAAACATCTGTTGGGTTCTTGAGCATTTTCACCACCTTAGCGATTTTTAAATAAAATCACTACCAGTATCTACAGTTTGCTATGCCACAATTATAATGCATTCCACCTGTTTCCACAGTTTATTTTTTTTAATTAAGTCCTTATGCAGCTCCATTACTTTCTACAATATTATGCAGTTCCATTACTTTCTACAATATTATGCAGCTCCATTACTTTCTGCAATACTAAACAGAATTTTTCAATGTAATCTCAAGAAGAGTATAGATATCTGTTTCTTGAAAATTATATCAACTACTAGGTGAATCATAAAATACTTAGATGTGTAAGAGATCTGTTTTCCTTTATACCTTATGGGGATAAAAAGAAATAAAAATATTTTCAACTAGGCTAACTCTATTATGATTGTATAGACATATGTAAAATATGAAGAGAAGTTCTGATCCCAAACCAAGCTCGCTGCTATCCAGGCAACTCGGACTCAGAGCAGCCTATAGGGCAGGGCAGCACGGTCCCTGTGGGTTTCTGCAGCTGTAACTCCACAAATCAGCAAGGCCCTAAATTCAGCACTTGCACTACAGATAAGTGAAGTTAATGACCTCAGTAGGATAGCAAATTTAACAAATGAATTAATTAGCCCTGTTTACAGTCAATTTCACCGCCAAGATTGTAAGTAAAGCTTTGTCTGAGGTATTAACTGAGCTTGGTCTACAAACTTAAAGTGCAAGACCTGTGAAAGCCAAATGCTTTGTGTACGGCAACCAGAGGGAAAACCGTCTTAATTAACTCTGGGGATTAAAGGGTAAATAAAATCATTATTGCAGAGGGCACCAATTGTTCTACGCAGATCTGGGTCTTAGCAGGTATTTGGAGATGAATAATCTAAAGGGCCAGGTAGCTGATAACAGTGGGAAGATGGCCAGGTTTCAAATCCAAAACTACTCATCTCTTAAAAAGTCTGAAAAAGACCAGATACGTCACAAGCTAGTTGCATTGTATTGTGTTACATCCATTCCTTCAGACATGAAAAAGTTGGGGCAAGTACCTATCTCAGAGATTAAATATCTTTCTTGTATGCAAAGGAGGTGGATGGACAGCAGCTGCAGTACAACATGAGGGCCCAGGGGCAGGCAGTGGGTAGTTCTTGTGCATCTTGCAGCGATGAGTCCAGACCAACTCCACAGCTTCAAATAATAGTTAAAATCAGCAGAAAGGACTGACTGCAAAGATGTTGCCTTTTTTTCAATGTCTAATTTTACAATTTCAATGTTACTTAATCAAACCATTGGGATGGGTGAAATTGGCCAGCATTTGGCCAAAAGCACTCGATATTTTCGAAGGCCCTTATAATTCCAATCAAACTCGATTATTAGTGTCTACCCTCGCCCCACCATGCCCAGACAAAAAAAGTTGAAAAAATTACAATGAGCAATCTCAAGGGTGATATACATAGAGTAATATTTTAGGTTCTACCAAGATCCATGATTTGCAAATTCCGTCCGTATTTGCAGACCATCCCCACTGGCCGGTTCTGGGCCCAAGCACGACCCCTGGACAGAGCGGAGGGGTGGGCACCCAGTCTGGGCCTGGCCTCTCTGGAGGCGGCGCTGCACAGGGCAGGGACTGTGCAGCTGGGACTCGATGCCGTCAGCTCTACTAATAATTCATTTCTCCCCAAAATTACCTTCACCTTCCCCTATTCTAACTCCTTTCAAGAGAAAATGCCACTGTTGCTCAGTCAGTGTCCAGCCACGGTAACACCCCATGTGACAGACTGGATTAACTGTGCTCACTGAGGGTCCAATGGGAAAATTTTAGAAGGGGAGTACACACCTGTCTATCAAGTGCCTCTGACTGCACCTGAGGCCTGTGAGTGTTTTAGCCTCCTATTTCCCTCTCTTCCCACCCCTTCTCCTGCCCAAAACTTAAAACCCACCAAACCTATTGCCATCTTGTCAATTCTGACTCCTAGCATAGCTGTTGAGGATGTCTGAGGCTGCACATCTTTACAGTAGGTGGAGTGTGTGAACCTGGGGTGTGGCGGTTACCAGTCCAACACTCAAACCAACAGTGTCGGGGAACACTAAACCCTCCACCCACACCCACCCCCAAGAAAAAGACAGACCTGTTTAATCTTATCACCTGCTTACATTGTGTTTGATGCACTTCCCCCAAGAATGTCGAAGTCACATGTCTAAGTGTGAGAATAGGGTACCCTCACTAAAAGGCAGGCAAGCAGCACCGTCATGCTGGTTTGATCTCCCCTCTTTAAGCACACGATAAACCGTTTGCCCATGTCCATTCACCGACACAAAAACAGAAGAAAACACTAACTCGAAAAATTAAACCAGCTCAACCCCACTAACTGCCTCCCTTCACTCCACGATGGAAGTCGTCGGCTGGGTTTCTTGGCAAAGGCAACAATACTAGTGGTGAGTGAGGAGCCCTTGCCCAGTAGGCACACACAGAAGCGCACTCGCCTGGCTGAGGGCAGGCCCTTGTTCCATACCACGGCAGAATCTGCCAACACTCTGCCCTGCTCTGCGGAGAGCCAGCCTACCTGAAACCTGCATGTCAAGTGCAATCTCAAAGGCCTTTGCCTGCACCGAAAACACGGATGTAGCCGGAAAGAACCTGTGGAAACAAAGCAGAAGCCCTCCAGGGACCTCCCCCGGGCCAGGGCCTTCCAGTTTCTCACGACCCCCTTGTGTGCAGCCAGCACCTCAAACGGTGAGCACTGAGTCAGCAACCCGGCCTCTAATTGGTCTCACCTCATCAGCTTTCCAGAACAGGAAACTGCAGTCAGGAATCTGTGCTCCTTTGCAATATTTAAGAAGCAAATCTTCCCATCCCCCCTCCACCTCCCTACACACACACTGGGGGTATTTCCTTCTGTTACTTGGTGGCAGGTAGAGAGCTCTCGTGGGAACGTCATGTCTGTCTAATCTCTGGACACTTTTCTCTTTGATCTCCCGGTTACGAGTGTGTCTCAGACTTGCTGTGGGTCCCTGAACTAATTCCTTAGGTCAAAAGCAGACCATAAACTATCTTTAGGGCTGCGCCCCAGTGGCACAGTGGTTGAGGGCGGGACTGTGGCCCATGGGCTTGGCAGTTCAAATCCAGCAGCAGCTCTCCAGGAACCAGGCTGGGTAGTTCCCATGACCACCAGGGGGAGTGATACCCCTCAAAAAAAAAAAACTGCCTCAGTCGAGGGTGCCTTTACGAAGATACAGAATGAGTTTTTGTGGCCTCACTACGGTGGCCAGGAAGGGAACCACTCACGTGGTGGGGGAGGGGAGCGCTACATAAATAATCAGTACCATTGGGCCCTGCAGAACCTTGTACCCTCTCCATCGTGGGCTCCTGCTCTTGTCCATCCTCCACTGCACAGGACCACCCCTGCCAACAAAGAACTTTCCTGCCCGAGAGCTCAGTCCCTGGTGGAGCTCTGTGGATCAAGTGAAGCACTGGCCCCTATGAGGAGCAGCCGCACTATGGCTTCCGTCAGTAATAAATCTGGTCCGCTGCCCTGTCTGTTTAGCTAAGGCACGTCGTAGTGTGTTGTTTTTGTTGTGGGTCTGTTTTCTCCTAATGGAAATGCTTTCTTTTTTCTGCACATGACATTTCTATTACCAAGCGCCACACATTTTCTGTAAGGAAGTTTCTCTGCCTCCTGCCTTTTCCTGCCCATATTCTTTTCCTTTCAAGAGAAGGAGGTGGGGGAAGGTCACTGTTTGGCCTGTCCATCCTGTCTTCCATTCAAAGCATGCCTGTTGGGGTGCACATTGTTAGAAATATGGGTCTTGGTTCTTATTTTGAAAGCATTAATTTTTTTATCTTGCACTCCCCCCCCCCCCAGTTACTGACCTTTGGCTCAAAAGAGCAGGTGCACTTGGGCCCTCCATCACCCATGGGTGTTGGCTGTACCAGAAACATCCGATAAGGTGCATTCACTTCATTCACCAGGGTGCTGGTATCTGGAGAGATAAAGGTGTGGCACTGAAGGAACCCAGCATTTTCCTCCTTATCAATCACGGCCCTAGGGCAACATCCCTAGACATTATAAATCAGTGACTAATCCTCTGGCAAAGGAGCAGGAAGGAGGAAATGTATTTGATAACTCTACCTAGCGATAGCAGGCTGAAAAGGTGTGACCCAGTCCCCACTGCCCTGGGGAGGGGCTTGCCATAGAAAGAGAGGTCCTGGAGACCTGGGTCTGACCTTCATCTTCACGGGAAGGAGGGGAGGGGCTGGGGTGAAGGAGATGCTGGAGCTCACCCACCTTGACAGGGCGGTTTCCATAGTGGGGAGGGGCGGCGTGTGCATCGTAGACAGGTGGGGTGCCTCTGACCTGCCTGTAGAACACTCCACCTTCAGCATGGTCTTTCCACACACATCTGTCCTGGGTTCACAGCTCCAGATAGTAGGGAGGGGCCGATGTTAGCGGCATTTACAGTGGAGGAGACGAGCACCCAAAGGCAACACTGGCCCCAGATCACACACACAACTGGCCCCATCACACAAGCATTGGGAGTTGAACAGAGGCTTCCCTGGCCAGTGGCTGACTGACTGTCCCACTCAGCTGAACAGCCTTGGCCAGCCAGCAGCATGGCACAGAATGATCCTGGTTCCTCATCTCACCTCTGTCCTCCACTGGCTGCGGCGTCTCAGCCAGACAATCGCCTGCCTTTTTGGAGTCTGCATTTTCCCATGGAGGAGGCAGGGGCTGGACCAAACGGTTCTCAGCTCACCACAAAGGCGGGTTGGCATGAAGACAGCGGGCAGCGCAGGCTGTGGAGAGCAGGTGTCGCTTTATGGTGTGCCAGGAACTCTGCCGGCCGCTTTATCAGCTCTGTTTGTATGTTCACGACACCCTGGAAGGTGGGTGTCGTTATCATCAGTTAGCTGATGAGAAAACTTTAGCTCAAAGACATGAAGGAACCTGCACTGAGGTCATTCTAGCCATTAAGTTATTGAAGCCACAGCCATCTAACTCCCTGCGCACTACTCCAGCCCCTCACCTTTTTCTTGCTTCTGAGAGCTGAGCTCCAGGAGGGGTGGCAGGTGCAGGGCTGCGGCCCCCTCCCCTTCCAAGTGGCTGCCTTCTGCCTGGGCTCCCAAAGGGGCTGTGAAGATCCATCTGAAGCTGAATGGTGTCGAGGGTGAGCCAGCGGCAGACTAGCCATAGTGCCCTCACAGGCAGCCTATGCCAGGACTTAAACCCAGACACAAGTAGAAAAGCAACAGCAGTTCCTCCATTGGCCTTGTGCCCCGTCTCTGTTAGGTCCTCCCGAGGTCCTCAGCATGCGGCTGCTGAGACAGAATCCCCTGGGATCAGGGCAAAGTTGCGTGTCCCCCTTGCATGAGAGGATGAGAGCCTCAGTCCACAGGGCCAAGCCACCGCTGGAGCAGCTTTAGTGATACACGCAACCCTGTGGGGCAGGGTCGGGTCACCGACCTCTCGCTCGAAGACTGTAGCGGGTCACAGGAGTAGAAAGCAGCTCCCTCCGAGCAGCTGGTGGTCTCGAACTGGGCACCTTGCAGCTCGCAGCCCAACGAGTTACCACCGTGCCGCCAGGGCTCCTAGTTACTCACTGTTAAAGACTTGGCTCTAAAAACAAGCTGTTCAGACGCCTGTGCCGGTTACCACTAGGCGGAACAACATCTAGTCATCCTCCTGGAATGTCTCCTCTGTGTCAATTACTGGGGTATTTTTGGTTAATTGTTGTTGCTGTTTTCACTCATATTTTATTGAGAGTTACGCTACAGGGGAGACTCTTAGAAGACGGTCACATTTCTTATTGTTGAATCCCCACGAGTAATTGGCCACAGCGTGTAATTTTTTAAATGTGTCATTTTACCTTTTCCACACTCTCAGCGTAATGACAGCGAGCTAACAGGGCTCCCGCGCGGAGAGGGGGCTCGGTGCGCGTGTCCTGCCCCATTCAGCCTCGCTCACGCTGTCCTCGGTTGGCTTTTCCAGGTGTGAGAGCTGCGGCACCGTGTTCCATTCCGAATGCAAAGAGAAGTCTGTGCCGTGCCCGCGCTGTGTTCGCCGGGAGCTGCAGAAGAAGCAGAAGTCTTTCTGGCGCAGGCTGAACATGGACGAAAGTCTGGAGGAGGCTTGCACCATGTTTGAGCTGTCCTACCAGAACACCTGACCGGCAGCACCCCAGCCGGGGCTCCCCGCAGGGGGCGCTGGAGCACCCAGAGTGGCTTCCTGATAGCCACCAAGACCCCGCTGGAGGAAGAGTGTGTCTCCTCTTCAGCTAGATCGAGATGTCTATTTATCTGCCTGTACATGCATACATATACACGCTGTATGTATACCCCGTGTCAATTGCCGTCTGCAAGCTCCATGGCGCCTCCGTGGCTTGAAAGAAACGACCAGTCGCTGACTTACACTTAGCCATGAATAGATGTTGCTTGCGCCCAAGCAAAATGTGGTTTACAACTATGCTTAATAGTTCAGACTTCCTTTGTATCTTTTTATTATTATTATTATTATTATTATTATTATTTGCCTCTCAGGCCATTTTATTACACAGGACACAAGAGAAAACATTTCCGGCAGAACAACAGAAATGGGGGTTATTTTCACTTTATTTTTAGCCTCCTCAGAAGCAGAGCACCCACCACCATCTGCTTCATCAGCAAATCCTCCAAGCCCAGAGAGGACTCCCGGGTCTTTCCAGGACTCGTGTCCTTGGCAGCACTGCTAATCCTCCCCTTCTCCCGAGGGTGGCTCCCCCGACAGGAAGCATGCACCCCTACCTTATGAGGAGAGCTGGGTCTGCCTGAGAAGTTAACCTCAGAACATTGTTGGGTTTGAGGGGTTTTGTTGTTTTTAATTTATCTCCTTCTTCCCCTCACGGGGAAAAAGGAAGCTTCTGGGACCAAAACTGCATGTTGTCGCTCTGTTTGCTGGTACGAATCCCAATGCCTGCGTACGGGTAGGGCTCCAGGAGAACAGTGTGCGAGGGGGGGCTCATGGATGATATTTATGCATCTGTCATGGTGCTGGCCTGAGGGCACTTCCTGTCATTGTTGTCAAAGCCGGGTACGTAGGGGGTGAGGTGCGTACACTCCCAGGGACGGCTGGCAGTTTCCTTGTACAGAGTCCTGCCCTGCCTCCCCTCCCCCCCCCACATCCAGGTTTTATCCTCATTCTTCCCTGCACCTTCATCTTGTTCTGAGTTGTTGATCTCACCATCCCGACTTCCCTTTACTTCTTTGAGTTGTTTAAAAAAATTCGAGTCATGTGGAGCTTCAAAACACCAACCTTAGTCTATTAAGAAAATACCAAACTAACAAAGCTAATTCATAAGTTAAACTTAATGTTTGTCAAAAGTACCTATACACGCCTATATACGCCTATAGTACACCTATATACTTGCCACCTGACAGTAAAAAAAAAAAGGGCAAAGTAAAGCATAGGCGGTCCAGGAGAAGTGCAACCAGTTGCTTTGCTAACTGCAGGGCAGAAGTCTCCCACCGCCCTGCCCTGGGAGAGCCAGCCCAGCAACCACTGAGGCCACAATGGCAGCGCCGACCCCAATGGCTCCTGTTATGTGGTCTACCTTACCTCCTCTTGAACAGGAAGATGCATGTGTGTGTTTGTATGGAAACCATTCACAAGTCTACGAGAAGACCCTGTGTGTTTCACTCCTCACCAGACATCATCAACGCCATTGAGTTTGGCAGCTGCCCTGGTACTGTGACTCACAGCATGCTTGACACCTTCAACCCCATCTAGCTCTCCTTTCTCCCCCACCTGCTCCCTGCAGAGCCAACCTGCAGCCATCCAGAGACCTGACACCTTCATGGGACTTTTATTCAGAAGATTGGATGTGGACATTTCACCTCTTAACCTACGATGGCCATTTGGCCCAGCCCACACATTTCAGCATAACAGTTGCACTTGTTTTCTGATCCCGGCATGCCAATGTGTTACAAGACCTAGGCCCTATTCAAAAGAAGCCTCGCAGTGCCTTTGACTTGGGAAACAGGTGGAATCCCCTCTCCATCCCCCACTCTAGTCAATGCTGCACACAAAAGAGAGAGGGTGGAAGATGTCAAAGGAGCACTTGGCAAACAGGCACACGAATGTGATCGTCTCCTTTCTCCTCCTCTCCTCTGTGAAAAGCAGTATTTATATTTTCCAGAAAAGATAGCAGAACATGATCTTTCACAAGAGAAGTATAGACCTGCTTATTATAAAATGTGCTCCAATGGCAACGCTCCTTCCCCTCCTCCCCCCAGCTCCGTCACTGGAGCTTCCTTTGGCCTGGGCTGTAATGAATGCGCTGAGTGCATCTGTGATTCCACCCCGTCTCCTGCAGCCACTGAGATCCTCCCTGCATTTGCAGACCTGCCAGCGCAGAACAGCCGCTCCCTTCCAGCAAGCTTGCTCTGGCCAGAACTTCACATCCTAGGGTCAAGCCTGCCAAAGTCAAGGGTGAAACTCTGGATCCCAGTTCTATGCATATGTCAGCGTCCATGCAGAGGCCTCTGCTACCTACCAGCAGCCCAGAGAACTCCTACGGGGAACTTCTCCACCCACATCATCTGCTTATTTTCAAAAGGGGAAGCTAGATGCACCTCGCAGGCAACCCCCCCAGGGCTGGAGCTGTGTCCCAGCTGCTTCTGTTTTCTCTCCTTCGTACACATCACTGACAGCCGGGCCGGGGCCGGCCACAGGCTCGCCACCACTACCCAAATCAGATGAGACAGAGCGGAGCCCACGGAGGACTCAGGCTACCATGGAAATTCAAAATTGCTGTTTTCAGCCCCAAATGGCCTAGCCCAGAAGAACTCTCTGACCAGCTTCCTCCCTCCCAAACAGCTCAACTTAGTGGGGGTCGGGGGGAGAGGCAAGGGGGGCGGGAGGCATGCTAGGTAGTTGTTCCATTGCTTGGAAACAGCACACAAATGCAGAGCTGCAGCTTGCCACCTCTTGGTGACCACACTGCTGTCTGCTTTTCCTCTTCTGCTTTTCATCCTCTGTTAAATACCCCCGCTCAGAAAGCAGGGAAGAAACTGGCCAGTTAATCTCCCGCACTCCCATCTGGTTGCAGGGCACCTCTGCCCCAAAGGCTCGCTGCCTGGAGAAATCCTGCCAGCAGTGCCTGGACCTTGGGAGCCCAGCAGCTGGCCCTGGTGGAATGCTGGCACCTAACGCTGCCGCAATGATGCCAGCTCCGAAAATAGACCTGCGTTTGCACCGTTGCAGGAAGGCCCCCTGAGACTCGAAAGGCAGTCGACTTGGATCACAGACGTTCTCTCTCCAGCCCTGTTTTCCCCCAAGTGGAAAGCTGCCTCATGTGGAACCATGTCAGCCTGCGTCTCCGTCTGGGGGAGCGTCTGGTGGGCATCTTGCCACCTGCAGCACTACCAGGAACCTTGGGAGGAGCCTTAGTCTTGCAGGGGGTGGAGAAGGCCATCCCTTTTTGATTCTTTTTTTTTTTTTGAGAGGGGGGGCATCACTGCTCTTCGGTAGTGGGAGTAGGAGGCCCAGTCCCACTGCTGGAATTGAACCTCCATCCCAGTGGGCCGCAGTCCCACGCACAACCACTACGCCACCGGGGCTCAGCCCCCCTTTTTGATTCTTATAGATGCATCCAACAGGGGAGGGAGCCAGGGCTATGACCGGGGACCTGCAGCTTCCTGAAAAGGGGTGGTGCCCTGATTCCTTTCCAGCCTCGGTGAAAACAGGTATGATTATTCACTCTCAAGTCCCCCGAAGATTGGCAGTTCAAGTTCACTCTGAGATGCATCTGGAGAAAGGCCTGGCGGTCTGCGCCCCCAGAACCGGCCATTGAAAACCCGATGAAGCACAGGTGTTCCCTACTGCCCAGGAGACAGCCTTGAGTCCAAGTCCACTCAGTCTCTCCAGTTCACTGAGGGCAACTGCTTGGCTGAGCAGAGTCAAGGCCCAGGGGTGACTTCTAGCCTCCCTGGCACATACACCAAGATGGCCTCAGAACGTCTTTCCCTCAGCCCTCCCCCTCAAGGCCAAGCTCCCTGTCTGATGGCTTGTTCTTTACCCATTGACCCAAAGAGGCCATCAGGAGACAGATTTATCAGGGCAGGGCCGGCGTGAGGCCACCCTGGACTTCCCTTGCTGGGGAGACGCGGTGTGGGGAAGGAGAGAGGCACTGCCTCCCTCAGGGCAAGCCACAATGCTGCTCTCGGTGCTTTGGCACTGGGTGGCCCATGGCCGCATAGCGATCACCAAGGCCATCTTTTTACTCCTGATTCTGCGTCGGCCTGTTCGAAACAAGAACCAAACCAAGGAGGAGCTTTGGATGTAGC